>JAAQPG010000345.1:0-57367 GCA_013186905.1 Fusarium udum | reverse complement strand
ATATATAGTATTATAACTTATATTATTAAAGCTTATATTAATTATATTTCTTAAAATAAAAATAAAAATAAAAATAACTTTTAATGATATACTTTTATAAATGTATTTACTAAATGGCTAATATAATAACATAATTGCGAGAAAAATCAAAGGACAGGGGTCTTACAAGGTGTAAGAAATAATGTGATAGGCCATTTCGGTAAGACCGGTGTAGCAGACTTGCACGTGATGATGTAATAATATAAGCTCAATTCCCTCTTGACCTTTCCCCGCTCTTTGTTTGCTTACTATATGTCTCTTCAGTTAGTACATTATAATAGCAAAGAATTCAATCACACCCTAGTCGTATTAGACTACCTGAATTTATACTTTAGATAGATCAAGGTTAGACCCTCTATCCCAAAGCAACCCTTATGCTATTCCGACCATAGTCTATCCACCTAATAGTTCGTAGTTAACTAACAAAACAGGCAGCAGTCCATCACTGCAACGGTAAATCAGGACAGCATGTCTGCGTCTCATGGGCAGGGGCGCGATGACCTGAGAGACTTCTTAAAAGAGCTTGAGGTGCTCCGACAGGCTGCTGAAATTCTTGGAGTTCCCTTCAAAGACATTATGGAGCTTCGCAAAAGTCGAAACGAGAGCAGCAGCTCGCAGTCTGGGAAACATCTGATGGCAAGCCAAATGAGTGACCTCCAACATTCTCAAGAACCCGAGGCCACACAGGAAGTCGACTCCACGTCAATCCAGCAGACGAACTTGCACACAACTTTGCCATCTGCCGCTAGTTTGCTTGATTCAATTGACTTTGCAAGTCTGGATGCCTCAAGTCTGACAACTCTGTTCCCAGTGACGCCCGCAGATCCATTCATGGAGACCATGTCGGGAGAATCTTCTACAATGTACAACATGGAGCAGACTCTCATAGATGAAATGGATCAATCATACTTTGATTCATCAATCAACTTCGGTCAAGGACCACTCGATTTTGGTATCTGCAATTACCAAATAGAACAGCCCACTAGCCAGGGTATGCTGGAAATGGAAAGCGAAGTCGTCGAGTATCGACCGGAGGATGAACAGACACTGGAGAGCATCCTTTCCGTCCCTTTGAACCCCCAGGCTTCTGATGGCTCAGAAAATACACAGCAGGGTCAACTTTTGATGCTAGCTTTAGATGAAAGTGAACGCTCCCTGCAACATAACAGCAATCCAAGCAACAACCTTGCAACAAACTTTCCTTCAGCCGATCTTTCAAGCCAGCCTTCCCAAGGGTCAACCCCAACAATACCAGAGAGCTCTACATCAGGCAGCATTGCAAGGTTTCGTAACATACGACCCAAAGACCCACTTCTCACAAACACAATCGCGTTAGTTGGAGCAGATCCTCAACCCAATTCCAGTCCGGCTGCAGTAATCCTTCGCAAGACCACAGGCAAAGAGATCCAACGTCGCCGACCCTTTTCTCTTTGCCAACGACAGGAAACAGGCGAAACTCGGAAGAATAAGGCATGCATCCGCTGTCACATGCAAAGGATTCGTGTAAGACGCTTCCTTTCCTTTTCACTCAGACGTTAGTATCATCGACTAACTCACTCGTTTAGTGCGTCCGCAATCCTGAAGATCCTTACGGAGATTGCCAAACCTGCGTCAAAGTAAAGGGTCCTACACTATCCCAGCTCCCGTGCCTTCGATACAAGATTTCTGATTCGCAGTTGCTCGACAAAGGGCAACATCCGCGATTTAGCTGGACAAGGCGTTGGACAAGCATGAAAATCTGTGAGATGGAAGATTGGGACTCACCGATCATCAAGACCATCACATTGACCCAAGATGTTGGGAATGCCTCGTACAGCCTGCAGGTCCGCAAGTTCATTCCGCAACCTGGTGATTCCCTTGAGAGGACATGGAACACTGCAGATGGCGTAAAGGCACACCCTTGCGCTCCATACGCCCTTGCAAATATGAGGGAAACAAGCAAGTTATTTGTCAATTTCGTTGATACTCACATCAAGACGTTCATCGACCACTATATCAGCAAAGAAGACCCGCTTCTTTTCACGGCCTATCAGATGGCATTTAAACACTCGCGCTTATCAGCGGTATGTTGTTGACTCTTGAATAAACTCATAATTTTTAGCGCTAAACAAGTTAGATCAAGGATGAGCGAGTACTGCTTCATTCTGTTTTGCGTCTCTGGGTTGGTTCTCGAATGGAATCGAAGCAGGAAAGAGTCAGCAGCGAAGAGGTGCTTGGCATGACGCCCCAGGATTGGGACCCTACTGCTGGCAATTACGGAAAGTATCTCGTCCCTCCAGTTCTACAAGCCCAAATCGAGATCCTCACCACATCCGTGATCCTCTTGCCCATGCAGAAGGAAGTACTTAAGATACTGCAGAGACTGATTGAGAAGAACATGACCAGGTCATGGTTCACAATCTACTTGACCATGTTCATTCTGCTGCACAGCTGCTCCATGTTAACGCGAGCTGAAGGAGTTCGAGCAGCTCGAGAAGGCAAGATGGGCTCGCAGGTATATATCCACGTAGATAAGAAAAGGTTCAAGTGCACTGCTAACATGACTTACACAGGCACGTTACTGGAATCACGAGATAGTGGAAAAGTTCCACTCTGGCGCGAGGACTATGCTGGCTTATTTCCACTACTGCAACAAAGGTGGCCATCCATTCTCCATGGACTGGACTCGTCCTGCCAACGTAGCCTTTGCGGAGCTTGGGCCACAGCAAGTCGACTTTCTCAAAGAAACAGTCAAACTAATTCAAGACCAACGTTCGTGAATACCCTTACCTTCTTACCTATGCCGGGCAGGATTGAGTTGACTAACTTGGAAAGGTTTCCATTTCGAACGTATTAAGCTGAATGGAGAGTTTGAGGATGATTACTATTTCATCGCGCAACTCTACGACCTACACTGGATTCCACTTCACACTGTTTAGTGTTGTGTCTGTGTCATATAATGGTCTGGCGGAATATGGAGGGCTTTAAATGGTTTTGTGTCGTAGCGAGGCACTGTGGTCACGAAGACCAGTCTCCCTCATTTTTAAATCCTGCAAACTCCATTTACTATACCAGTAAATTAAGAATGGGTATATGCTTGTTTATATATATGCTAAAGACGTGATTCCTCCCAGACATGTCTGTACTCGTTATTTGACTCGATTCATTATGTTCTCCACAGGTTCGTTATATACGTTCAACCCCTCAGAGAAGAGGCGTTCACAGGCTGTAGTCATTTATATTCAGCCATCTCAACAACCGACAGCCGGTGAGATAACTCCGGTGACCATTTTACTAAGAAATTGGCTGGAATTGATTGGACACTGGACTTTACCGGTCGGGTCGATGCATGTTCAGTAGAATTACTAGACAAGGCTTGGCCCGGCCCGACCAGGCAACAAGTCCTACAATTAGCAGCGCACCAGTGCAGTGTAAGGCTGGTTCAACCTAAGCAATCATATGCAAGCCAAATAACAGCGCGCTCATTGAAGGAACAGTAAATCAGCCTCATCCTGCAAGTTGCCATTACAGCCTATGAAGGCAATGACAGACAGAGGCAAGTGAAGCTTGCGACTGAACCGATGAAGTTTGTCTATCCAATCAGTCAGTGAACTGGCCAGAAAATAATTTTACTTAGTACGCCTTGAAAGCTGAGCTGGTCTTATAAGTATCACATATCACGCGTAGCAAAAATACAGTCATTTTATTGAAGCTTGTCCTAAATATCGAACTGATAGTTATATGCTGTCTTGACTCCACAGTTTTGCGGCGTTTTTCTGACATTATTTCCCGCTGCCTCTAACAATGACAACGGCCACAACTCAAACAACCAGTCGTGCGGTTAACAACCATCCTTATTCCTCACTCGTTGCTTGCAATGGTATGTTGAGCCCCTCTGAAGATATATGTCGTGTTGTTTTGTGCTAATAAGATGGCTAGGCAACATCAGTGTTGAGAAGCTGGATTGCAAAGAAAGGCATAGCGAGACTAGTACAGGTGTAGGTTCAGGATTCAGTGCAACTCGGCTTGAGGATTCATTACAAACGGGGCGAACTGCAGCAGAACATGATGTTGATGATGTTGTTCCTTATGATGTTGACACTTATTTGAGAGGGATAGGAGCGCAGTTTGTACACTAAAAACTAAATTTATATATTGAAGTATTATAAAAATCGAAACACTAATTCCGTACTGTATTATTACAGCTGACATCTCTGCTGGTTTGTTCTATCGCTCTTGTATATATATAAATGCTATATATCTATATTTTAACTAACAGTTACCACTCACTACATTATCGGGACCTGTTAATAACTTTATTTGCTTGAGGTGTATAAGGTTTAAATGTACTGAAATTCATCACTAGACTTATATAAGTACCAGCTGATAGCCCATATGGGTTGCAGTACTATAGAACATCTAACAATAATTGCTCTGGCTCTCAGTTTAAACTTAATTTCAACGAAAACACTAATATCTACAGCGCTTCATAATGGAAGGAAAGGAGAGATGGCAATGAGATTCACCGGCTGCCTGCTTGGGCCAATCACTATCAATATTGAAATCCGCCAATCAGAATCTGCAGGTCTACACCGGTCGCAATCTGATTAGTCAATTCCTCACTGTCGCCGGCAAAGCATCTGATTCACTGACTGTATCACACCGGCTTAACCGCGTCATCACATCAGCAGTTATCTGTGCCCTGTTCTTACTCTTCTTGACCGATAAGAGATGCATCTTTCCACCCGAGGTTGGAGTAAGTCACAGAACATCATATCTATAAAAAGAGAAAGAAAGAGAGAACGTGGGAAGGAAGGAAATGGCAGTTCGATTCGCTAATTTTCTCCCAATTCTTCTTTTCACCATCGCCTTTCTTTTATTTACCCTCATGCTCTCGCATCAACCAACTATTACCCCGCCAACAATAACGATGAGCGACAACACCGAACCCAAAGTTCACTCCCTCGACGATATTTCAATTCGACCTGTTACGGCTGATGACCTTGACGCGATCGTAGAGATTGTCATCAAAGCATTCCCATACGATGAACAGTTTGCCTATCGATACCCCTACCGTGAGCAATACCCCGAGGAACACTATAAATATACGCGACTGTACTATGCCGAGTATCTCAATACTACCTTGGCAGGACAAAACACCATCATGCTGGCGACCGCTCCCGATTTGAAGAACCCAAAAGAAACAAAGGTTATTTCTTTGAGCATCTGGGATAATCCTGGGGATCGAGCACCGGACCCTGATATTCCAGCCGTCGCTCCTCCCAAGAATCACCCAGAGAGGAAAGACTGCAACCCTGCACGGCTGAAGGCTTACTCAGAGGCCACCATGAAAGCTCGAAAGGACATTTTCGTTTCCAGATTCGGAGAAAGACAGCTTTCCCTACGACAGATGGCAACACTTCCAGATTATTGGAAAAGAGGTGCTGCTTCCAAGCTGCTGACCTGGGGTATGGAGAGAGCCCGAAAGGAAGGCGTGGCTATCCCTATGTTTGCTGGGAATATGGGAAAGCTTCTGTATGTGAAGTTCGGATTCAAGGAGCTAGGACGGGTTAAGATTCAGGCTCCGGGTGAATCGGAGGTTGTTTATGAAATTGCCATGGCTTGGGACCCCCGCGATGAATCCGGCGAGGTTAGCGAGGGTAGTGGGCGTAATTGATCAGTCATAGGTGGCCCTGGGATTCAAATGCTCGGTGGTGAATATCTATGTTGGTGGCTGTAGATCAATGAATGGAGTGGCTCCGTTTTAATTTTATTAATACTTTTGCGCATGAGCCTTGCCATGGATTGCCTGTCTGCAAGATACGTTCTTTAAATAATACAGGTCTACCCTAGCTACACTCTGTATTTCCGATCTGTATGATGCCACCACTCTAGAGGCTGGAATGGGCTCTCACCGGTGCTGGTAAATTCAGCTACGTGAATGGTTGACACAGTAGATAGCCTGCAAGACCAGGCGGGCACTCACAGCTTATAAGGGCAAGCCTACCCCGCTTCAGAACTTTACAGCAGCCACGCAGCTACAACAACACAACACATCTCCATTTTCCCATCATGTTTTCTTTGTTTAATGTTCTTCCTTCTATTCTCACTGGTGCACCTAAGCATGGCAGCCAGGAGTGGTACAAGGTGACAGGGCGCGATCCTCGTTGGGTCGCCGTTGATGAATGGACAATGACACAAACGCATGGAGAGGGGAGCATTCCAGGCAATGACACTCTTGCCAAAGCATACAGGCACCAGCAGAACTCTGGGCTCCCTGATATATCTGTATCGCCTTCCCAAGGAAAGTACATACAGATCCAAGCAAAGCTAGTCAACGCGCAGCATGTCCTTGAGGTCGGCACCCTTGGCGGTTACAGCACCATATTCCTCGCCAATGCCAGTCCGACAACTCGTGTCACAACCGTGGAGTCAGTGCCGCATCACGCTGTCGTGGCAAAGGAAAATATGGAAATGGCAGGACTGAGCAATCGCGTCCAAGTCATCCAAGGCGATGCAGTCGAGGTCTTGCCAAGTATCGTGGACCAAGTTAAACAAGGCACATGCCCTCCATTCGATTTTGTCTTCATAGACGCAGACAAGCTCAATGGTTGGGTATATTTTGACAAGGCAGCCGATATGACCAGACCAGGCGGGTGCATCATTGTTGACAACGTCGTGCGTCGAGGCACTATTGTCAACCCTAAGCTCGTTGGCACTGATGAGACCGTCACTCAGGTCAGAAAACTTATTGAAAGAGCGGGAAGTGATCCACGCGTGAACAGTACTGTTCTTCAGATGGTTGGGGACAAGAACTACGATGGAATGCTGATTGCCGTGGTGGTTGGCTAGTATAGCTACAGCAGGTGCGCGAGCGTGACAGAAGCGATTGATCCCCATAAAGGGGCCTTTGTACCTTTGCACCTTAACCAGGGCATCTTGCTTGACGCCTACTGGAATAATCGTGGGGCTGAAACATCCCATCTATTCAACTTGGCTTAATGGATTGTAAATCGTGAATGTTTGTAATCAGAGATATGTCTTAGAAGGAGATTGATAGCCTGACATGACATTTGGCCTCTGTAGTACGCGCCTGATCGTAAACCGATAAATCATGAACTTTGATGTTCCATTCTGTCCAGCACTTGAAGCACGTCCTGCAAACTTGGTCGCCTTCCGCATTGACTCACATTTGTACCGCTTCCATGACATTTCAGAAAGGCTTCCGCATCTGATATTTGCTGTCGCCACCATTTCCTAATGGCGACTTGAACCTCTTCAACACTACTCTGTCTTCCTTGTTTGTGGCGGTCCCGGAGTACAATCTTCTTACCATGAGCGACCAGAGGGGGTGTTCTGCCAGTGGATTCCCAAGAACCAGATGTACATTGCAGGATACATTGCCTCAGTGAACCTGGTGTGGTATCAAAGTCCGGAAATACTTTGTCAGAGTAGTTGTCGCGAAAAGAGTTGATACCAATATAGCTGTTCAGCAGAGATGCGTTTTCGAACAGACACCACAAGAGCTTCCCCAACATAAAAACTTGTGCATCCTCACGCTCCTTAGGATTAAGACTGGACCATGGATAGCAGTACCCAGATTCCGGGTTTGTGTACCTGGCGGCCTTTTCCGACTCCGGGATGATGGCGCCATGACGACAGAACAGATCTTGATATGAACGTGAGATCGAAGAATGAGGATCACGGTGTATCAAATCCTTAAGGAATGTGACTGAATGTATCTCTGGAGGTGTCCATGCGGGAGATCCCAGACGCTGTTCAAAGTCGATGATGACGACTTTGAGCACGCTGGGATCATGGGAATCCGCCACAACGATATTGTCCAACTTGAGATTCGTGTAAAACCCTGGTCCATGACTCTTTATATGTATTAGAGCCGAGACGATCTGCTTGGCCCAGGAACCTTTGGTTGTATGGGACATTTCATAGGGTATTTGCCGATGTTCCTTGAGCCACCTTCGTAAGGTGCCTCTTCGATAATATTTCAATATCATTCCGCATACTCCCCGCCTGCCACCGAAACCGCACCTCTTAGTGACCAGATATATAGGGCTTGGGATAATATTTGGGTGCGGCTTCATGGCCATGAGGGTTTTCAGTTCATGGTACAGATATTTAATGTCGTTCATCAAGCTCTTAAAAACAAACTCCTGATTTCCATGCCCGTCTATCGAAACGACGTCTATAGTGTCGTGAAGACGTCGTTGGAACTGTAGGCTTCTGAAGTCAACAGTACCAATTCATCTGACGGATGTCGTGGCTCAGAGTCTCGAATATTATTCTGGACCCAAACGGTAGTTGCAGGTAGTCATGAAGAAACGTCTCGTTCTTAAAAGACCACCAATGAAGTGCCCGCGCAATATGAATGGCCATCTGTGATGTACCAGCAGTCTCTGACTCACAGAACATCGGTGAGTTTGGTTCGAGGGTATCTCTGAGATAACCTGGCGTATTGAACAGCTCCGGTACATGGATGTCAATCCGAAGCGGCGGTCTCCCAATGGCGGATTTGGGAATGGCAAACCAACGGGTCCCAGCAAGATCTGCTCCCTGGATTATCCAGTCGCATTTGGCTGGCGGATCAAGACTATCAACGCGATTCTTAATGTTGAGTGGCGACTTGGACCATTCAAGCGGGACAGCCCCAAGCTCAGGTGGCGGATTGCGCGTGAAAATCGCAGTAGGAAACATAAAGGTTGAGATGTTGGTAGGAGTTGGATCCATGATAGTCACATTAAATGTCTCAGTAGAGCGTCCAAGATAATAGAAAAAAGCCGAGAAATCGAGCAGACTATTAGGAGAATTACTGAATATGGTTATTATGTGATAAATGATTAGCTTAATAGCGAGGGCTTAATGTTAGAGATAGACAAAATGAGGCTCATAGAGCCCCATCGACGGATATCAAGATCATCATCTAATAGCGACTCATTGGGCACATTATTTCAGCTTATCAATTGATTTGTCAGTCCAACAAAAACAAACATGTGGTTGATCACATGCGATCAACGCCGCTTTAGCACCAACGCTACGGCACCTGGGGGGCGCAAGAAAAGCAGGCTGTCGCAAGCCGGCTTGGCCGGCCACTCGCTCACAGCCTGATATCGGCTCAAGGATCATTTGAGCTGGCTCTTTATTGGATGAGATGGCAGTTTGCCATATCACCGTTGGCATCTCATGCAATACACAGCAAGGTCACACGCCATCTTTGAGGCCTCACGATATTCTTGAGCCAACCAGCGACGTGATACAATATGCATATATATTGAGCTGAACAACCATAATGCACTTGTCTGACCTCTAACATACATTAAACTTGCTTCTCTTTGTGTTGTGTCTGACGTGTCCTTGATCCGCGAATAGGAGCAGAACAGCTTCATCCCCTAGTGTGTGTCATGTGAATCACATCTCTAGCAACTGGTCCCATTCGTTCAATGCAATTCTGATATACACCCTCACAGATAGCGAGGTCACTCAGCAACGAATCATCGGTAGCTCTTATCTTTGGGGCATGCGAGTACTGTCTTGGCGGGCGTCGAGTCGCTCACTCGGTCGCCATCTTGGTTTGTGGAACCCCGCACTTGGGCTTCAATGAGGCTCTGTCAAATAGCGGGATAGAGTAGGATCATGCGATCGTTGGTTACTCGGCGGTGATGAGAAGAATGTCTATATCATCGACAGACATTCCATGCCCCGTGGAGCGCCATATCACCTCTTTATAGAAACTCACCAGTTTTTGAGTAACAATCTTGAATCATGGCTCTTCCGACACTCACTATTCTTCCAGATTGTACTGGCGATGGTGGCATGTTTGACAAAAACAGCCTGCTGAATCCAGTTACCAATGTCCTGTCGGGGTGGCCTCGGCACTTAAATCATCCACTTGCCTGGCATGGCAACGATTTCACAACTGAGGATCAATACATCTACCTCTTCTCCAGCTCCGACAAGTCCGAGATCCAGAGTGCCTTGGATCATTTTAAAAGTATTCCTACCTTGAGATAACCAGTGTATTGAAACAAGGTACTAAGTTCTGCAGGTCTGGAGCTCGATGGAAGTGACATCAATGAACAAAACTTTCCACTACCTAACCTAGGCGAGCGTCTTCATGCTTTGAGTGAAGGACTTCATCGTGGAAAGGGATTCTTCATGCTTCGCGGCTTGGATCCAACTGGATTCTCAGTAGAGGACAACGCCCTATTGTATCTCGGTATCTCCAGCTATATTGCACCGACTCGCGGCAAGCAGGATGAAGAAGGGAATATGTTTCGTAAGTTAACCGACTTTTATCTGCCTCCATTGTCCTGTCATAACTAATCATTTACTCAAGTCCACATTCGCGAAGCCAAGGAGATGGCTGCACCTCAAAGTGAGAGACCTGCAAGAGATTCCAATGCTCGCTTGGTAAGCAAGAATTTCTTGGTTAGATCTATTTAATGTTTCTGATACTCGTAAAAGGCATTTCACACAGATCAGTTTCCTGACATCCTGGCTCTTTACTGTCGTGGCCGGGCCGAGACTGGCGGAAATCACAACATTGCTTCTTCATACGCGATCTACAATGAGCTTTCAATCACGAGACCAGATGTGCTTGAAACCTTGGCCAGTCCAGATTGGTACTTTGATTCGTAGGTCCTTTCGTGTCTTCTCTAAAAAACCCCACCGCTCACCTTCTCAAGACGTAGTTTGTTTGTTCACCCAGAACGTCGGCCTCTTTTATTCAATCACCAGGGGCACATCATTCTTAACTTCGGTCGGATCCACTTAATGGCTACAGAGCCAACAGATAATGGAACCTTTGCTCCAAAACCAAGTGCCAAACAGCTGGAAGCCTTAGATCTCGTACAACAGCTTGCCGAGAAGCATCATCTCTCATTGAACATGGACCCGGGCGACCTAGCCTTTATCAACAACCTTGGGATCCTCCATGCCCGAGAAGAGTTTACTGACAGTCCAGAACATACCCGCTATCTCGTTCGTATGTGGCTGAAGAACGAGGACAAGGCGTGGCCACTTCCCCGTACACTAAAGAGGGGCAATGATAGGACATATGATATGGCTGCGGAGGAGATCTGGAACATCCTTCCTGCACCTAGGGTGGCGTTTAAGATTCGGGAGAAGTATGGACCTTAAGTTTAGTCAAATAGTAAGGTATATCATATTTAAGTACTAGAAGGACACAGGCGGCGTCTCTTCATTTTCACACTCATCATCCGAAAAGTGAGGAATCTGATTTTCTCTCTCCCATTCTAGACTATTCATTTCGATGGGGTATTCTGCATAAGATGTGCATGAAGGGTCCTCGCCGGGGAATGGTGCCTTAGGTTTAGAGGGGCGGTCTGGACAATAAAGAACCTAAGGAAACTCCTGGTAAGGTCCGACCCATGCCGAAGAAGTGAAATGATCATTTGTGCCCTTTCTTCGAGCCCTTTCTGCATACCCTTAGGTCTGATGTCAAGACTGTTTGCGGCAAAATAGTGAGGTGGTGGAAACTGCTCTCCATATTGCTCAAAATACGGTGGGGGATCCCGAACGTCTCAACCAGGGTTAATTGCAGAAAGTAACTGTTGAACTTTCTCTGGCAGGATATTGGGATCCGCTCCCTTGGACAGCTTCTCATCTAACTGTCTTGGAGACCCGTGGCCAGTTGGCTGACGGCAAATAAGTGAGAGCTCGTCCACTTGATGATAAGGCGAAGTCGGACGCCTTCTTTTCTGTAGGAGTCAGGTTTCAAGGATGGTGAATATGTTCAATTGTCGGATTTCTTTGCTGGACAAAGGAACTTATCCATTTTAAGAAGACTTTACTGTTGTAGACAGACAGCGTGTCAGGTGAACCACGATTTCAGCTTTCAATTGGCTTGTTGGTTGTTGGTCTAGAACATACTTTCGGACTTTTCCAAGTTAGATAGCTGGAAGTGAAGTTCATTGCTCCAGTTGTGTGATGTTTCATATGACTCACTCTTTGAGTGCCGATTAGCCGGGCTGAACCAATCCAACATCCCAATACTCACAAGCATAGGTCTGTTTTGGGGCGCCGAGCTTATGAGGATATCATCAAACCGAGGATATCATAAGCTCTAGGATGCAATACAAGTGTTACTGAAAATGGTAGAGATCGGAAACATAATGCGTCTTCTAGTTGCCACTAGTATTTCTGCCGCCGCTGGATCCCTGATTCTACCAAGCCACCACATATCAGATATGGGATGCAGCAAATAACGGCTCAATGCTAGGCAATCTTTTGAGCCAAGGATGTATGTCATTGGCAAGGTCGGAGATCTTTGTATGCCAGACTTGGAGGAAGCAGCTCATCAACATCCGTTTCTGAAAATCTCTCATCATTAGGTGTTAATAATTTTCATTCAAATGCAGCATATAAGTAGAATAAGATATATGTCAGACTAAGTAATGGATAGTCTGTCTACTATGACCTTATGGGTTTCCCGCCTGTCGGTTCAACTATTTTTATTGTCCCCGACACCGAATTACCTCTAGTACTAGACAATCTCTATTTGTAGCAAGGCTCTTCATTTCTTCTTCTTTCACCCAGTCCTCGTTAAAGATAAACTTGATAAATGATAGGTTGGGAAACCGATCTGGATAGATCAGGGTGTCCAGGAACTCTTCAAGCTGGCTAACGATGTTACTTCCACAGCTATGAATCTCGAGATACTCCAGGTATTCTGGAATACATTCAACAACTCTTGGAGCTTGAATGGATGCATCCCTTGTGTAGTGATACACTGTGCCATTACCTAGAAGTCCGCAGATGTTCTGGGACCCTAAAGTAAGGCTTTTCAGTTTGTGCATCTGTCGTAGCTCAACACCCATGAAAAGTCGTTCTCGTGGTCCGGGGTAGTAAGACCTATTGCGTGCTCCCTCCATGAAATCGAAATAAAGATATTCCAGGTTCTTGTGATGGCGCAATAGAGCTTGCATGATATCCCAGGCCATCACTTCGAAGTTATCATATTCTGTCCTTTTCATAAAGTCACAAGTATATGTGAACTTCCTAAGGCCCTTGCACGCCCATATTAAAGAGCGAATGGCTCGGGGTACGCACCAACTATCTCGTAAGATGATTGATTGAACGTTTGAGCACCTTTCTTTCAATGGATCTAAGTCAAGCTCCTCCATTTGGTCGCTGATTGCCCCAACGCATTCGTATGATCGAACACTGGGGATTTGAAAAAGCCATTGTGCGTTATTATAAAATGGGCGGCATCCGTGCCAGCTTCCTTCCGCCTCATGCTTAACAATCTCCAACTTGGTCAGCAACTGGCAGGGAGGGAGTTCAACCCGTCTCATTCTGAAGGCTCCAGTAGCAGCCACTAGCATCCTGCTGAGGCAACCTGGATCGCGAGGGCAGCCGTATGTCAAAGTTTTGATCTCGGTGCACACAGCAAGTAGAAGATCCACCGCGGCGTCTTCAACACCCTTTGCCAGAGTCCGAATCCAGCTGTTTGCCCGATACGGAAGATATCCTAATTTCTCGGAATATATTTTCGAAATCAGTTGCTTATAGAAGATCATATCATTGGCATCGATATGAACCGTTCTAGAGGGACAGTTATCATGCAGCCAATCATATAGCCTGACCGTGCGAACGTATCGGGCAAGCTCTGGCTTGATGATTGAGA
Organism: Fusarium udum; assembly: GCA_013186905.1. Classification (NCBI taxonomy): domain Eukaryota; kingdom Fungi; phylum Ascomycota; class Sordariomycetes; order Hypocreales; family Nectriaceae; genus Fusarium; species Fusarium udum. The sequence goes on along the minus strand of JAAQPG010000345.1, from coordinate 43,686 downwards.
CGTATGAAAGAAACTGCACAATGCAGGAGCGAACTACAGTGCCTTCCTTCGGCTCTTCGGCTCTTGGTATGTCGTGGAATGTTTGGACTGAGAAAGGCAATGCAATTGCGTAGAGTTGTTTGCACGAAAATAGAAGTGAATGAACGGATCTGAAATCAGTCGAGTCGGCAACAAGAGATATTATCTGGCTCTGAATCTCTGGAGGGAGAGTGAGTAAAAAAGTGCTTTGGTCCGCCAGAGAAGTCATGATCCTCGAATATTTTAATGGAATTGATATCGTGAGAATTGTGAAGCAAAGAGGACACGACGCAAAGACACATTTTCATCATATGAAGACCCCACATTAATCTTCGCTTGCAGAACCAACAGCTTAACTATTGCATAGCCGTAGATTTACCATTACTCTTATGATTAAGGTAAGCCACGGCAAAGGCATTGAAAGCAGCGCGGCGTAAGTGGTACAACACCTGTACTTCCTCGTGATTGGCCTCAGTTGATACGACTACGAGACAGATATAGCGTCTTGAATGAATCTTATCTTATCAGATTGCTTCCCATAAGGGTTCGTGATTGGCAGGAAAGTCCCGTAGTGGATACTCCACGATCCTCGGCTGTAAGATTGACATGAAAATTCATCAAAACCTCCCCCCTTTACCAACCCAAAATTACACTAGTCTCATTTAGTCACCGCATTTCAACGACAATATCACGAACTTCTCACGGTTTCTTGACAAGATACAGCCCGTCCTTCTCCAGAACTCATTTATACTCTCTTCTTGCCACATCTTGTATAAGAAATTCTTTGCCGACGATGACTACAAGCGAGGATCACGTAAGAGATGCAGAGCTACAATATCTCGTCAATCCTTTGAACGGCAGCCATTTATCAGACGGAATTGACGGCTCAAGTCATGGTACTACTCCCTGGCCTCATCATGTTTGAGAAATGACTGACCATGCCAGACAATCGTCCACCTATTCCTGGATCAAGTTGCGAAATCTACACCTTCACCGACGAAGTCATCGTCCCCTCATCAGCACCAAAATCTCACCCATATCTCCTCGTCAACATCGGCTCAGGCGTATCATTCTTCCAGGTCTCAGAAAACAACCAATGTCAGCGCATCTCAGGCTCCTCATTCGGCGGCTCAGCGTTATGCGGCTTACTTCTTCTACTCACCAGAGCCCGCACATATGAAGATATGCTTGAACAAGCTGAGAAGGGTAACAACGCTAATGTCGATAAACTGATTGGGGATATTTATGGAATGGACTACAACAGAATTGGCATGAAGATGACAGCTGTTGCTTCGACTTTCTGCAAAGCTTTTAGCTTGGAGCATAGACCTGACGCTGAAATTCAAGAGGCGGAAACCCCCGTGCGGGACATCAAGTCTTTCTCAGATGCGGATATCTGCCACTCCTTGGTTTTTGCGGTCTTCAACAACATCGGTCAACTAGCCACATTGCATAGTCGCATTCATGGTAACCCGGATATCTACTTCACTGGACCTTATGTGCAGAACTGCCAGCTGCTCATCAGGACCTTGTGCATTGCAGTGCGCTATTATTCCCAAGGAGAGAAGAAGGCACACGTTGTGGTCCACCAAGGCGACTCAGCTGCCTAGACCTCAAAGATGTCATAATAAAATGAACATAGAGCATTATTGGCATCATCAAGCGAGTTAAATCATTATAGAAATTTGTAAAGTTGTATATACACGATATCTTCTTCCCGTTTGTACCTTGTCGTCTTCGACCGCCCTCAAGCTATGCTTTATGAGATCTAGAGCCCCTACACAACACCATCATCCCCTGGTTCTTCCGACCTGTTAGTCCTAAAGGTCCTCGAGGTGTTGAGGATTTTCTCAAGCGTCCCCTTGTCAGGGACCTGGTTTCCTCTATGCTCGATTCCTTGTTGCAGATGTTCTCGCAACTGCGCCCGAGTGTCATATTTCCTCGTCTGGCAATCCGGGCAGGTATAAGTCACATCCACTGCGAATCTCTCCCAATGTTCCGTCGCAGCACGTTGACGTCTTATCTCGACTGCTTTCTCGGCAATTGAGTTGATATAGTTGATCACTGGACGTTCAGCGAGATATTTCTCTGTCTCTGCTTCTATGAAGCTGAGGGTATCTTCTCCTGTGTTAGAAGGGCGCCACTCATCGAGAGAGACGGTGTGAAGATCGCCTTCCACGTTGAGCCTGTATAAATGCTCCTTCATGCCGATCGCTCGACACCACTCTCGCCACCCGGCGGTGCCGTTCCATCCTTCACAGTCAATTATTCGGTTTTTCAGATGTTTAATCATCTCGCGATATTTATTCAGCCCCTGCTTGTGCCTAACGTCGTCCGTGGTTGCAGTTTTCTTAAATATTCTGCTACCGCCATTGGCTTTTTTGTTGGCACCGTTGGTGTTCTTTCGAGCGTCTGAGGAACCCCTTAAACCTGCTCCAATGCTGACGAAAAGGGCCGGCACTTGGTCGTGCAGGTTATGAATTTCTCTGAGAGCGATCAATGAAGGGTTGTTGGCTACCACGCCACCATCAATGAACTTCATTCCCATAAGCTTTATGGCCTCAAAGTATCCCGGCGCAGCTGTTGTTGCCCGAGCAACCTCCCAAATTGCATTTCTATGAGCTGGTCCCGCATTGGATGGAATGCAGCGAGTAGGGTCGTTGTCCTTGGGACGAAAGTCATTGGCATAGCTCCTCCAGACGAACTCCTTATTAACGCCGGTTTTCTTATTGATAGCCCAAGAGATGGCGATGCTATAAGTCAGCGTCAGTAGGGCAATTAGTACGAGGCTTTGCAGGCAAACTTACGTTCTGGTTCGGTCTTCTCTGTATTTCAGTTGCTCAGTTTCTACCTCACTGGGATCACATTCCCTTTCTCGTTGGAGTGTGTCGTATATGATCTTCTTATATGCTTCGCGTGTTTGACGACATGAGTACTTGGCTCGCGGCCAATAAGATAATGAGAGTTCGTGAAACCGCCGAGGCTTGCCGAACACAGCATTTCCAAATGACTTGTACGTGTCCAACGCTTGATCAACAGACATACGCAATCTTCCCAGCATGATACTGCTCAGACTAAGGGTATTTAGCGTATGATATTAAAAAGGGCGTTGCGGGACACCTTACCCTCCCGTTGAAGTACCCGCGATGTAGTCAAAGTAATGGCATGGGAGATACCTGTCAACTCGTTTTGGATCGGGTTCACCTTCAACGGCATCATCATCAGGCACTCCCATCCAGCGGTAGTAGCTGCTCTTGTGGGCTGGGTCGTTGTGTTTGCTCTCCAACTCCCGTATCTGATTCATGATACGCTTCAACACCAAAAGACTTGCGTACCCACGAATACCACCACCATCTAACATGCAATCATTAGAAAGATAATTTATCAAGGATACTGCTTCCATACCAAATGTTAGGATTGTCTTTTGGGCCCATGGGCCTACTTCATATGAGATATGCTCAGGTCCGCGAATAGGAATCGAGTGATCGACGTCAGTGGTACTCGCTCCACTCACTTCATGCTGTAGTGTATGAGAGGTATCAGAAGATGAGGTAGCCATGCTGAATTAATAAATGGTAATCTCAGGAGGTAAAAGGATAGGCTGTAACGACTGTGATCGCCTTCTTTGTCTGATAGAAAAATGGGAGATGATCTGGTGCCGAACCCACGGCATCATTTTATGCCTCGCCAAACAAGGCTCTGAGGCTGGACCAGAATCGGAACTTGATGGTGTGTGAGGTCGCCTGCAGAGACTGCCCAGCCCGTGTAACTGTGATATAGCCCCAATGGCTGCCATGGGCGACAGTATCATGCTCGTTCTTGTAAAGGGGGCGGGGGCCTGGAGCTGCCGCAGCCTGATAGTCTACAATGATTTGCGTCGAATGTATCTTTAAGGGTCACTAACCAAATGCAAGCGAAAGCGGTACTAACAGAGCAGTAGAAGCAATGATGTTTTATTGACCAAGTCAAGTCAGTATCGTATCAAAGTCTATCATCTTTGCTTGATACAAATGCTTTTTGGGGACATCTCGAAGACTCGGAAGAGACCTTAGGCGCTGGCCAAAGCCACTGTAGCATTATGCGCGCGGTCAGTCTATGGCTTGAAATATTGGCTGTTGTGCTACCAACCCTCACCCAATAATCCACGGCCCAGCCTTCATCAGTGCAGTGGTCTGATCTTTCTCTTCCTGTGCTTGATTTCTTTGGGCTCGCTGCAGTTGCGACTTGCAGCTCATTTGTGACATTTTTCAGCTCGAGTCTCATGGCGTAAATAATGGAGATTATTGCTCGTGGCCATGTGACTGCACTTTCGGAGCGGATGGTTCACGCGTTTTAACAGGTTTGCCACCCGAAGCCTGTCATCATGCATACACCGGATGAAGAAATGGGGAAATTACGCAGCTGACCGGCTTACTTGCATCTTGAAATGAACTGCTTTATTTAAACAATCGTACTTGAGGGTTACATGTACTCCATAGGCATTTCCCGACTCCCCGATAGACGGCCAAGTTACATTCAACGTCGAAATATATCCAAAGCGGCGCACCCAACCCGTTCTAAAGCCTGCAACTAATATTGGAAATGATCAACCCCTCCTTGTAATCATCATGCTCATCCGGAGACGCATGCTGACGCTCTCTACACATTCACCACGTAGAGCTGAGGCTCTTCTCCGACAAGTCTGTGCAGGTTGTACCGGACCCCCATACTCCAGAGATTGACCTCCGCAATGAATTCCTTTTTTGTATTGTTCGATCGAGGGATGCAGACATGGACGTTGTTCTTCAGTCGAGGAATCGGAACTGCGGGATAGCCTTTGCCTGACAGTCTATTAGCGCAGCGATGTGGCCTGGTCGAACCGAGCTTCTTACCTTCAACTTCTGTTTTGTCAAGAGGTCGAACTTGGTCTGACTTCATGTCAAGCACTGCGACTGGTTTTCCGTGATATCCCATATCAGCAAGTCTTTTAAAAACTGTGGAATTGGATCAAAGGTATTGATTCGAGTAGATATGGGTTCTTTCGTTGTTCTGGCGCCTCTAGCCTTGATGGCGAGTATGTTGTTATTGTGGACAAGGTCTTCAGATGGTTTCTTTGTGAAAAGCGGGGGAAGCGCTATACAAATATCCAAATAAGCCCGCAACTGGGAGCCCGAGTCTGGTATTTGGCCACCACATGACACAGTAGGCTGTCCTGTGTAACTTGAGGCTTGGTCTACGATTCGTTGGAGATAGGGCTTTTGCGCAATTGCGCAGTTGCGTAATGTCATCAGCGGTTTGGCGTTGAGTGATTCAGCCGCACAGCCATCCGTTGATCCTTGGCAAATATGGCCCCAACTTGGTATGCAGGTCGCCGTTTTTGTTGTTCGAGTCCTGTGAGGCACCGGTGAGGCCATTTTATTGCTGACTTTGTACGACTGTGACAGCGCCTCGAAGATTACTGGACCTCAGCCTTCTTCTTTTAGAAGGACCACAACCACTTGGCCATATTATTGTTTCCTGAATGCAATTGCTTGATCTTACATGGTCGAATTTCACGCCACCTTTTCGCCTTTGTTCTTGGTAGGTATTCCGTAGCTGAGCGTGGGCAAATCCCACTATACCACGTCGACCTAGCTACACAGGACTTCAGGCCCAATGACTCAAATGCTTGGGAGTCATAATTACAGCAAGAAAATGACAGGCAGAAATTGTGAGCAGATCAGGCTGTTATTCAGGCCGTTCTACCAGTATTCGCAACGACTTTGACCTTGACCAATCATTTTGTGTCTGACTGGGTTAGTGCCAAGGAAACAATTCAAAACAGGGACCTTTATTCTAAGGGGGTATATGATGCCAAGTACGGTGCCACGGAATTTTGCTGAGACTATGTACATATTGCCTTCTAAAAGCTGAATTCAATTGTAATTATTTCAGTATCTTGACTTGATATGTCTCGTTAGGCTGTCATAAGCCTTAATTATCAATCAACAACGGTGTCACGGAGGGGCTTGAACTGCAAGTATGAAGAATAAGATTTCTTGAAGAAGTATAGATATTATGACTAGAAACTATTATGAATATGTGAGCCAACCGTGCCAGGCATTCCTCATACGCTCTGCCCTGTCCACTGTCAAGTAAGCAGAGTTCGCAAGTCTCTGCTGCAACTCCTTGAACTTGGCAGTAGGCGCTCCCTTCTCAAACAACATATCCAACTCAAGGTACGATAGACCCTTGGTCTCGGGCAGACGGAAGTAACAGTAAACGAGACAAAGGAGAGCTGTACCGGCGTAGACAAAGCATGACTTCCCCTGCATATTCCAAGCGGTAGGGTTAAGCATCTGAGGAACGATGACGTTATTGATGATCATGAAGATGTTGTAGACAACTCGAGCCAAGGCGATAGTCTTGACACGAAGACGGGTAGAGGGGATCTCGGCGACGATGACGTAGCATGTTGGGCCGATGCTAAGGTTGTATAGGAAGGTTGTTGTGATTAGGATAGCTCCGAGGGACCAGTTGAGACCCTTTTGGCCATCAAGAACGACGGAGAGAATACCACCGAGGGTAAGCATGAAGACGGCAGCGACAAGACCAGTCAGGTACAACTTGCGTCGACCGATGTGAGATAGAAGGAACCAAGAGATCATGCCTCCGACCAAAGCCATACCATACATGCCAGTGGACAGACTGAAGGACTTGGAAGAGTCAAAGCCGGCCTGCTCAAGGAAGTAAGGAGCATAACCAGTCAAGATCCAACCGCACAGAGCCTGGACAGACCAAACCATGCAGCAAATCTCAGTTCGTCGAAGGTTGGCACCCTTGAACAAGTCAAGATAACTCGAACCGCCGTAGTTGAGCTTACGTTCAATACGGTTAGTATGCTCCATGACAGCAATGGTGTCGTCGATATCGAGCTGGGACTGCTTAGTCAAACGCTGCAAAGCATGGCGCGCTTCGACCTTGCGCTCGCGACGGATGAGCCACCATGGACTTTCGGGTGCAAAGATGATGCCGATGAGGAGAGGGATGGCAAAAGCCCATTGAAGGGCAAAGGGGATACGGTAAGACCACTCTGAGTTGTTGTGGACGAGAGACTTAAGGATGCCTGTACCAAGAAGTTGACCGATGACCCAACACATGTTGGTCATGCTGAGAAGACAGGCACGAATGGCTGAGGGGACAACCTCGGCGGCGTAGGTAGCTGCGAGTGTTTGGATGACGCCCCATGAGATACCTGAGTGATGGTTAGTCTTGTGTATCAAAGAGGGTGATCAATGAAATGCGATGAGGGTATGAATTGAAAGATGAGTGAGAGACATAAACGTACCACAAAGAGCCTGAGAAGCCACCAACACGCCGATGTCGTGAGCAAAGAACGCCGGAAAGACAGCAAGACACATCCAAGCCAGACTAATCAACATCATCTTCTTATAGCCAATGCTGTATGTCACCCAGCCGTGAAGCAACAGACCAAGGACCTCGCATGCAATAGCCGAGACCTGAAGCGACGTCTGCCATAGCGGCGAGATCTCATAAATCGGTCCATTCGGCGTATCAAACTCCTCGCCATAACGTCGTCGAAACGCAGGAAATGCGACAAATCCAGCGACAAGACTCTTATCGTACCCCTCCATAACAACAGTTAGGAACAGCAGCAGGGACCAGAAGATCGCTTTGGGAAATTGCTTGCAGCATCCCAAGATTGTCATCTCCTTCTCATTGTTCAGCGCGCGACGGACTTTCTCGCCCGTGTCGTCGGAGCTGTGCGACCCGCGAGGAAGCCATAGTACCTCGATGGCATTCTTATTGGGGTGATTGTCTGGTAGGTCAAACGTCGGGTCTGAGATGGGAGGGTTGGTGTGGTGGTTTGGATCGTGTACTTTTGTCTCGATCTCTGTGACGCGGAGGATGCCGGACTTTGCTTGGACTGGCAGCAGGACTATCTCGTCCTTGCTGCTACCATTGTCCGAGGCTGCTTTACCAGAGCCGAACATGGTGTCTCAATTATTTTAGAGAGAAAAGATAAGATGATTCAGAAGAAAGGAATGGATGCCTTTCGGCGGAGTCATGAATGAATGATCGGCATGGTCCTGGGGTTACATCCTGACAACGGGCCCTGACATGACATATATAGGATCGGCGCTGTCGAGTCCAGTCCAGTGCCCCCCCTCCCCCTCGCTTGGGTATTTTCGTTACAGTGCATCAATCAGTTTGAACGTCGACTCGACTGGGGAAAGTGAATCAGGGCCCATGCACCCCAGGTTCTGGTAGCTTGCAACTCTGCCTTCCATCACGGCCTCACTCTCGGCGTTTCTCACATTTTGGCGGCTTGCGGAGGTGGATACTGTACTTCAAATACTGGAGAAAAAAGGCGGATGACAGAGGGTACGCTAGTTGGGCATTTGCCCTATTGGGTCTAAACATCCGATCAATCGTTCAGAAACTCTCGAGGGAAAAGAAAAAGAAGGCATTCATGGTTTTCCACGTGGTATTCCAGAAGCTTTGACAACAAACGGCGATCTTCACGATGCGGCTCAAGATGGAGGCCGTTTGAGACTGATTAAAAATGCCGATCTGGGAACGGAGACTAGGGAAGCGACACGTTGCTTTGTCTTACCTGCTTTGACTCGACCTGCAAGGGATCCTAGATGAGCCATTGGGTGGTTAATTGTGTGACCAAATAGTCATCATCCTTCACGTCACAACAAGTGAGACTAGGAGTTTTCTAGTGTATGCCACGAAGTCTGGGTACCTACCTGTTCCGGCCACTCGTGTGTCATCCAAGGCAATTCTTTAGGTAAGAACTAGATCCAAAGTAAATTGTACGTACAGTAGTAGAGCCTCATTAGAACAAAAATCTCCAGACTTTAGTTTGCGCCGCGAGTTTTTCTCGTACCAACGCCCGCGTCTCACCATTCAAGTCACTAACTAAGGTAAGCTAAAGAAAAATGCGTGGCCGATTTTAGCCGGATCCACTCTTCTCCATGGGGAACTCGTGCGGGGATTGGCTCGGAAGTAGGGAAGTGCTTTCTAGCGTTGGCCCCCTTATTACGTATTGGGACTTTGTGGCTGATGTCGTTGGTATTTCTCCTTGGAACAACAGCTCCGGGGGACATATTAGGCCAAGATCAGCCTTACTCGTGTCCTTCGCGACGATGACCGGATGAGTGGCTAGTAGAATGAATAGTTCAGAGCCTAGACGGAGAATGAGCTCTTGGATCATAAGGCTGAGCGTTTGCTTTTGATTTTCATTCCGTGCCTTTTTTACCCCTTTAACCTAATACCCCTGCGTCTTGTCATGTCATGCACACTCCAGCTGAAGGACTAAGCTCAATCTGACAGGTAAGCCAGGGGTAAGTTGCAGCTTGACTGACTCTCTTCAAAATTGACCTGCTTCATCCGAGGTTAGACGACGACATGATTCCCACCATATCCACCGCTGCCCCCCTTTTAAACCCATTCATCTTCCCCGAGTCTAGAATCACTCTGGTTTCCAATATTCTCCGTAGCTTTTTCAGCTTTTAGCTCTCGTGACGCAGAGTTCAAGCACGAGTAGTTTGATCACCCGGGTATTTTGGTTAAAGAAGATGCCAAATCGAGTAACGGCTCCGTGTCACTGCTTGGGCTATGAGTTTTGGTTATCTAAGGAGTGATCTGACATCAATTCTCTGCGGGCGGACTAACCGTCAACAGGGTATGTTGCCGCCTCGCCGGGCGTCTGGGACTGACGATCCTCGGATTCTATCGGCTCCGTCGGGCAAGGACCCGCAAAATGTCATGCATACACTGAATCACGATACCTTCAAGTGATTTTCTTCAGAATTTCAGTGCAAGTGATTGCCCAAGCTAGCCAAGGACTGTCACGTCAATGCAAAGTCCTAGATCACAGTGGTCGTGCTTGTTGTCACATCTTCTATGCATGTTCTACGTAAACCAAGCCCGTTGAGGTTTTTGAGTTCAGCTACTGCAGGTTCCCCTGCCAGGATTGGTGATGCAATGTGACGAGCCGTTCAACGGCGTGATGGATCGCATCCTTCCTCGGTGCGCCCCCGGTCGATATTTAGCCTGGTATCATCCTTTCACGACCTTCTCCTGATTTTCTAGCCTTTGGCTTGCGACTAGCATATGACTATGACGGTGGACAATTTTGTCATTTTGCAGCACTACCCTGTAGCTTCAGGCGATGTGAATGTAATGTACTAAATACTATACGGCTCATACTCTGACATGACTCGAATGATGCCAAGAAACTTCTTGCGCGAATGAATGAATGCGTCTAATCAAACTCTATTTGTCGTTCCGCTGATAGCTCCCGCTCGTGATTGATGCACATGGACAGCCTCAAATCTTGATTGATTACTTTGCGCAAAATCGTAACTACCGAACGAATACCTTGTCAAATCGTAGAGATCGACAGTGCGTTAATTAATGATTGGCTTATAAAGTTATACTAAGAAAAAAGAAACGTTTTTAATTTTAGCTGCGATTAATTGTTTTTCATAATGTCCTGTTGTTAATGTTACACGGTCGCTCTTCGTTGTCGCAATTGCACGCATGCCAAATAATAAATACAAGCTATAATACTACCCCGGATCCCCCGGGTTTCGTCTCCTCATTTCCATTTCAATGGCTGAATGACGTGTGCTAAGGGTGTCGCTGGTATTCGGCCCTTCTTGGGCCAATATTGAGGGGAAATAGAGTTGGTGATGGAACCGGGGCTGGCTAACGCGGTAGACGCACCTCAGAACGAGGAGGCGGGGAACTATCGAATCTGGGGTTGATATGATTGGGAAAAGAGGTTATGGTGTTGAGCACGGTGAATTGAATCGGCGCGAATAGTGATCATGAAGAAGAGTCATGAGATCATAGTATGTTAAGTAAAACTTGGCTGAGAAAACGCGCGACGCAATAAACGCCAGAGATTTGGAGGTTATCGATAAGGACAACGTTATCAGTGATAAGATGAGGATGATAACACAAGCAGCGATCAAACCTGTTTGTCACTTCATCAATATCTGTGAGAGCGACAGGTAGTTCCATGTAGCAAAGCGTTGAATATACTACGTAACACGATAATCCACTCCTAGAGAATCACGTAGCCTCTGAACCCTCGTAGTGCAGTGCTCTACCCTACACTTTAACAAATGACAATCCTATCTCGTGACACCCAGCCGTTCCCTGTGAACAGTGAGAGGCGTGAGATGCAATCGGCTATTATGAAATCACTACAGGAGGGGATGCGTATCAGTGCAGTCACGGAAAAACTGTTATACTTTCGACACCATCGTTGAGTTGAAAACGTGATGTTGACTACCAAGAACCGCTTGCTCATCACATCTCTTCGACAGTGTATGTTGTATTTACAGAAGTCAATCACTGAGCCTCATAGCTTATATAAAGCGCTATACAACTGCCGACTGTCCCAAACATAAACCAAACAAACTATAATTCTCTATATACAATATGACTTATACTCATGCGCCATATATATCGCCATATGGCCCCCCAGAAGAGAGTGGTATTAGACCACCCCATGGTTGGAATGGGGAGCCAGCAACTCAAGCTAACCCAGTCGGCCCGCAATATAACGAACCAGGCCCCAGTGGTGCTTATGCCTATCGTAGCTCCTCACGTCCCAATCCGTTTTCTAGTCCAGGAATGTCTTCCGGCACCGAAAATCGTGACGTAGATCTGCAACTGACATATCCGTTTTCCGAACATAATACTGATGCCTGGTTACAGAATGATGGAGGCCTTGGAGGTTGGACCTACGACAGTCAAACCCATGGTGAACCATCAAGCTACAATGCGAGCAATCAACAGCATGCCCCGTACATCCATCTTTCTGAACTCCAAGAACCTCATGGAAATGAACCTCAAGGCTTACAAGCCTTTGATGAGTTTTGGGCTGATCAATACCCTGCTCCAGGAATCCACAACAGTTTTAACATCACTGCACCGGCCGTAGAATATCGACAATGGGGACAGAGGGGAAACGCACCCCTCCAAGTATATTGCATCAATTGTAGAACACCTCTGCCCACATTCGGGATACGCTGTCATGACTGTGAGCATCGCCGACAAAGTGACGCTCACGCTCTTCCCCTAGAGTTTTGCCTACGATGCGCAGCCGACGTCGACGATCCCGGCAATCTGATGTGTCCAGACCATATGAACGCCAGGCTGACCTTCAACGATTATGAAAAGGCAATTCTTAGAGAAAATCACATCTGTAACAAGTGCTATAGACGAGATGCTGGCTCTCTTATGCGATGTGGAGTTTGCTATGGACAGGTTAGCAATCCAAGACATCGTTTCAGGCAACTAGGACTGTGTAGGTGTGGAAGGGAGCTGATGCCTGGGTATGGCCAGTGTCGACGGTGTTCTGATACTTCCAGGGCGTCGGAGAGGAGAAGAAGAGAGGCAGAAAGATGAAGAGAGGTGAAAGGTTAATCAAGAAAAAGTCCCGTGATGGAGGGATAGAACACTCGATAGTATACATTAAACAAACTCATTCAATACTTCTTCAAGAAGGACTTCTCACATCTGTCTCAACATTCAAAGTCATGACTGTAGATATGGTTGTTTCATGTCAAGGTGAAGTGTAGAAGGATATACTTGAACCATGTCTATTGATAAGGCTGGATCCTTATTGCGGTGAACAAAAAGAAAGAGGGCAGAAGACTCATTGGATTGAGATTCTGATCAATAAAACCCGGATGCCGTAAGAGGACTCATGAGAAACCCCTTGTTGGTGAAAGGCGAGGGATTGGAGGCACCATCTTATACGCCTCCAAGGCCGGCCAAGGAGTCATCATTTAGGTTCTTATGATATCAGCTTTATGCTGTAGCCATTGGTCAGTCATTATGGTATTGATGTCTAAGTTGTGGGCTAGAAGTGTTATTTGCAGTTGAGATTTGTGGCTGAGAGCTTATTCCGGCAGAGAGAACCTCGTTGGTGAAAGGCCACCAAGCTTGACTGCAACAGATAATAAGCACTGTGGGATTATGTCAGGCTCTTCACTTACTGTACTTGCGTTTCACAACCGAGCATCCAGCAGGTGATAGGTCGATCAAGTGCAGTCGAGTTTAATCACCATGGCGATAGCCCTGATATGCTGTCTCTAAAGATACACGGAATCAGAAGCACAGAAATCTCACCTCGTATGTTCATCAACTGCTGTTCACGTCTTGCGACAGTGAGATACAGAACTTCAATAACCATTTCACTGATACATGGAGAAAAGCTGAGTGCATCACAGCAGCCTCTGTGCGTGTCAGTAATGAGCGAAGTGAGGAGTGTTCGCGATATATAACAGTGAGTTCCACGACCTAAACTGGTGCATCCAAGTCAACACAATAAACGCAACCAACAACCCAATCACCTTTTTCCATCGAAACTTCTAAAGTCACCAACAAATCACATAAAGAACCTTACAACAATGTCTTACAACAATGATGAGCAAGCTCGCCGGGCTCGGGCTGCCCAGAACGCTCAGTGGGCTAGCAACAGTAGTCAGCCCCAAAACCCTTCTCCCTACCAAACAGGCACTTTCTCGAATCCAGATGAGCCCATCATTCACACATCAGGAACGGTCCCAATGGATCTGTTGAACAGCCCTAGCAGTCATTCTATACCCGGGCTGCCACATAATCCAGCTCCTCTGCCAATGACCTATCAGAATCCCAATCGTCCACAAGATTTGCGGAGGCAAGCTTTTGAAAGGGAGACCTTTAACCAGGTGGCAAGCTCTCGAGGACCTCCAGATGTCGGTTATAGCGCACAGCCTCCCAACAACTACCCGCAAGCCCCTCAGAATCCGGGACCTGGACCCAGTGGCAGTCAAAGTGGACCAAGTTACAATCCTGGAGGTCCCCAACCCATTTCATACCAGGGTAAGAAGACTGACCTGGAAAGAGAAAGACTCAGGAACAATGTGTGCCCGCGGGGGGACGGTCGCCCCCTGGTCCCTGGAAAGTTGAACTGTCAAGAATGCCTGGCAGCGAACGCAGAGCGTTTAAAAGCATATCGTAGGAGACTTAAAGGAGAAGAAGGCAAATGATCTGTGTGCCAAGAAAGACCTGCCACGTATCAAGAGAAGAGATGTCAAGAATGCATCTACTGAGATCGCGTCTGAACAGGTTGTTATTAGCGACCTGCGCATAGTCTATGGTCTCTGTCCTGCATGAATTGATATAGCCCGAGAGATCGCTCTAATACATCAAGGCAGTTCGGGGTATGGTTGATCCTGATGATAGGAAATAGGGAATGCCATCAGGCACAGGGGCGTTTCTTAAACAGTCTTAATAGCTCTTTAATTGAATGAGCCAGTTTAATGACGGCCAGAAGACCCAGCAATTGTCAAAGCGTGAAGAATTAGGGCGAGGCGCGTGATACTTATTAAGCATCAGAAGTCAGGCCTATGTACTTAAAACAACATACCCATAAACACAGTTCAGGCAGTATACAAACGACCCACACAATTTCTCAGTATAAACAATTTATTGGTAAATCCAATAACTATAGCTTCATGTTACCATGTACCAGAGGACTGCCGTGTATCAGAAAAAGCTGGCGGGCAGTTTGCCAGAGCAGGCCAAGCTGATTCAGGGGCAACGAAGTGACGTGATTGAACAAGAGCAGTCTTTCAACACTCAATCGCCATCATAAATCTGCAAGCACCTGATCAGTCAGTCTTTGACTGTGACAAGTAGTTGCCTGGACTGCTCTTCGCCTGCGAAGTACAGCAGCAAGCAGGTATATATACTGACAGACGGCTCACTTGAAATGCTGGGACATGAGCATTCCACTACCCTTATACACTTCTTACCCGAAAACAAGACATTTTACTTAACTTCCATACATTAAAAAACATATCGCCAGAAGAATGGAGGAGTTCAATATCTACAGCGAAGGATATGAAAGTGGCCAAAGCAGCCAAGACAAGGGCAAGGGGAAAGAGAGGGAAACAGAAAATAGATTTCCCAATCCTCCGCAGCCGAATCAGAACTACCCGCGACCGCAAATGCCATACCGATGGCCTACTACAGTGATCACAAATGATAACACCGACGATCCTGGTGCGTTTGATCATACACCGGGGCCTGCCCACTCCCCCATCCTGGTATATTCTAACTGTAGTCCGAGACCGCTTTTGCTTAGGATGCTTGCGAGTTTTGCCACGTCCTCTCAACGGACCAAATTGTACTAGTTGTGATAGGGTCCCCCGCCTTCAAGCAAGCGGAGCCATGGATGCCCCTGCAAAGCGTCACTGCATCGTTTGTGCCAAAGGCATTACATATCCTGCAATCGTGTGCAAAGAGCACGATGAGAAGCATGATTCTCTGAGAGACCATGAGATCAAAACACTCAAGGCACTTCCGACAATGTGTGATGAGTGTGGAAAGCGCGAAAAGGATCCTTCTCATGCGAACTTTTGCTCCAGGTGCTTGGATGCACGAAGGGACGAATATCAAAGAGCAGCGTGGGCACTAGAACAGTCCAGGAAAGGTCGCCGGCCACGAAAATAATACTCAGTGTCCTCAAAGGATACATCCCGGCCTTAGGCCACTGATGGGATGTACATCGGGATCAAGGAGCTAGATGATTGGATGAAGATGACGACGGAATGGGGAGCACTCGCAGCACCGGTACTGCTCAATTGTAGGCAGACCAACGGTAAGAAGCACATTAATGATAGAAAAGCCGAAGGGCTTTAATACAGTCGATTTATTTTGCGAACGATTTCATATGGTCTTTGCCACGCAATACCGCGCCAGAGTCGGCTTCCCAGCAGGGGCTCTCTCTAACAATGTAGCCAACAGGAGGAACGCAACCGGCTATTGCGCATCACGAGTGTGTGAATGACAGGGATTCTGTGGATGAAGCCAGAGGGAGATGCAAAGCTCAAATTGAGCAGCATCAGTAATTGAGATCTATGAAAAGGAATAATTCTTGGCTGACAGTTCCACGCATCTAGAATCCATCTACAGACTGTGGCATGACGCCTTGTTCTCTAACCGCATTTGAGCAACTCTCCGAAGATTCAACCCTTACGTCCGGTATCAGCAGATCCCATCGTAATCCTGCCATTTACTGGATGATGACTCTAGCTTATACCTCACAACATCGTCATGGCCCACAACTGATGCTCCAGTATGAGTCGAGACTATGAAGATATTTCCATAAAGACAGAGCCCGGCTATCATGGCCCCAAGGGAATACTCTCGGCCTTCAAACTCTACTCCTTTCTACTATCAACATGACTGATCATACTGAGGCTAAAGTCTGGGTCTTCGCCAACAAGACAGAGGGAACACCAACGATAGACGGCCCCAACCCGACATTTCGACTAGACACCATTCAACTCCCGCCTCTCAAAGAAGAGCAAATTCTTGTCAAGGTTCTCTATATCTCCAACGATGCAGGCCATCGCACATTCATCGGATGCACCGTGGATGAGGACAGAATGTATGTCCCTCCCATCAAGATTGGCGACCCCATGCACTCTGGAGTGATCGGCGAAGTTCTCAAGTCCAACTCCGCACGTTTCAAACCCGGTGACTTGGTAATGGAACCGTATCGATCCTGGTGGGGCGATAAGATCATCCTCGACACCGATACGGTGCAACATATCGCCCCTCTACCAAACAACCTATCCATCACGCATTATCTTGGTGCATTCGGAGGATCTGGCCTGGCAGGTTACGTCGGACTCTTGCATATTGCGCAAGCTAAACCCGAGCACACCATCGTTGTGTCCGCTGCAGCTGGAGCTACAGGATCCATCGTCGTGCAGACCGCCGTCAAGCTACTTGGTGCCAAGCGCGTAGTAGGCATAGCAGGCGGTGAAGAAAAGTGTGCATGGGTGAGAGATTATCTTGGTGCTCATGCATGCGTTGACTACAAAAGTCCCACGTTTGTGCAGGACTTGAAGGAGGCGACACCAGATGAAGTTGATATCTACTTCGATAATGTTGGCGGGGCGGTTTTGGATGGTGTTCTCACAAGGATGAAGAAATTCGGAACCATTGCGGTTTGTGGAGCTGTCAGTACCTACAACTCGGATAAGCCGACTATGTTGAAGAACTGGTTTGAGATCATCTCGCAGAGGTTGACCCTTAAGGGTTTCTTTCTATTTGATCACATGGACAAGATTCCTGATGGGATGGAGCAACTCATCAAGGCGGCGGGTGATGGACGGATCAATGTTGATATTGAGAATATCTTGCTGGCGAAGATTGAGGATATGCCCAGAGCTTGGATAGACGTTTACAATGGAGGAAATAAGGGAAAGTCTATCACAAAGCTAATCTAGGAACCTGGGTAAACACGTCATGAGCTCTATGGCAATGCTGATTCGATACCAACTAAGATTCTGAACAGCTAGGCTGGGATGTTCATGGTTTAGTTAAGTCGGGGTATACAGAATGTAACAAATACATACAAAAGAATAGATACATAGTGCCTCGTCAGTTTAATCCATGCTCCTGGAGAATCTTAACCAGTTTGAGCTTGTCCTCATCATCAACTTCTATAAACACCTCAACATACTCACAAGGCGAGTACTGCATGCCCGTCTTATCCGTATAGAGATACTTATCCCTATTCCCGATACCCCTCTCATTCAGCACGTTCAACATAGCTTTAGTAACCTGGCTCCCATTCTCCAATGCAAGATGCAGCGGAAGCTTTTGTCGATATCTCCAACTTGACAATGTCTTTGGGATCAGAATCTTGATGGTCTCCTCTAAGCGAGAGAACCACTCTTGTTCCTCGTTGGCGACTTTACACCATGGGAATGGCTTAGAGTAACATGTGAGTGCAAGGGGAACCATGAAGCCAAAATTTTCTTCTTCATAGTTTGGCTCGTGGGTTTCGAGAAGCCAGTCTGTGAAATCAGGAAGGGCGAGGAGAGCTGCTAGATGAAGGGTGCCGTCATCAGGGAGCATGGATTTGTTGAGTAGCTTGAATGCGTCAAGATTTCCGAGGAAGAGTGACGCTTCACGTGGCGAGATCTCATCATCGTCTTCAAAGAGAGTTGTGAACTCAAGTTTGGGCTTCTTGGGATATGAAGCTAGAGAGCTGAACTTTGATCCGGAGATAGTCTCGTTAAGGACATTAGTACTATCAAGCTTGAGCAAGGCTTCCAGAACGGGAGCTCGTGACTTGTTGAGGAGTGTGAGAAAGATGGTGGGTATCTTCGAGTCAGGTGTAACGTAGTCTGGCAAAGCTTTTGTACAGTTAGCACTAGTCAATGGGCCATGGAAGTTTGACCTACCCTTGCTTCCGTGTTCCAGCAACTTGAGAATGACATTATTCCCAGTTTTCAATGGGGACACAAGACACCAAATAAGCAAAGAAATCTCTTCCTCCGCCCAATTCTTATGCAGACGATAACTAATCGTCGCAGAAGGCGACAAGCCCGCCCCCAGAAGTACATCCAGACAATCAGTACCGCTCGGAAACTTGCGTATACACTGATACAAAAGCTGGTCTGACAGTCCAGAAATTTGGGATGGCTGCAACTCAAGACAAATCTTGAACCATCGCGTCACATTATACTCTTTCACAATGCGGCGTGAAAGCGTGGGTAGCACAATTGATAGGTCTGCGTGTTTGCACAGAGCACGGAAGTGAGGTTCCACTTTGTGTCGTGCTGCGAGATAGAAACAGTGACCATCCTCATCGTTGGGATTAGCACCATGTTCAAGGAGAAGCTCCACAATGGGGAGGTTCGGTTCCGGTGAATCGAGGAAGTGAACGAGCGTAGTGTAGATGCTCTTGGGGTCGATGTTGCAGGTTAGAACACTCCTGTAGATATTCGCACGAACAGTCTGTTCAACTGTGACAGAGGGATTCTCTCGTAGATATGGATGTTCAAAGACGAGCTTCGCTGCCTCGTCATGCTCGCCTTTGACGAGGTAACAACAAAGAAGCTCGAACATCTCCAAGTTCCGCGACTGAAACGCCGCGGCAAACGCTTCGTTGTTCTTATAGTTGACCTGGGCGCCGTTGTTCAGAAGCAACATAGGAATTTCCCGATTAGTAGGCTCGTTCCTAATTGACGTTACAAGAGCATCCGAGATCTGGGACTTGGCTATGCCTTGCTTCAATAGGGTCTCATACGCTTGCTGTCTGTCCACCGACGCCATGGTAGTGCGCATTCGGATATACTCGAAAATCTCATTTCGCATGGTAGAGTCGGAAACCTGTCGCAGAAGCTTCTGGAACAGTCCGCCTGGAGACGCTTCAGCTGCTGCCTCTAACATGGCGAGCTGTACTTGAGCACCAGCACCATGCTCTAGTAACAGGTTAGGGAGATGTTCATCATCAGGGTGGCTTTCGAGGGCTTTGACGAAAGCTCGCGAGATAATATCAACTGAGATATCTTTGTTGAAAGCAAACAGACTTCCAAAGATGCCGGTTTTGATGAGTGCTGGTGTATCAGCGTTGCTAGCAGCGTCAAATGCCTCCTCGACGGTAACATCTGTGGCGCCAGCTGATAGGAGCATGTTGAGGATGATTGGGTATCCTGCTTTGTTTGAAGCAGCTGCTTGAACAGCCTCACCGTTATTGAAGTTGACGTTGGCTTTGTGGCCGAGAAGCAGCCAAAGCCCATCCATGTCTCCGTCAAGAGCCGCTTGAGTTTCTTGCAACAGTGCTTTGGACTGTCCAATTTCAGCCGGAGAAGCCTTTTCAAGTAGGCGGTCCATAAGATCAAGCTTCATATCCGTGTCCTCGACTTGGCATGCCTCACGGAAGGCGTTGGAGAGAGTAGCGATACTTGGCTCGAGAGCAAGAATTGACTTGATGAGGTCCATGTCGTGCTCCCTGACAGCGAGGCAGAGAATCATACCAGATTCCTCATTTATGTCAAGACCATGGCGTAGAAGACATGGAAGAAGCTCTCCACGCTGCGGGTGGTCCTTGATAAGACTATAGGTATTTGTGAGAGATGGCTTTAATGTTGCGCGTGATGCAGCGCTGAGGAAGAGCTCGATGTTGGAGAGATTGTATTGCTTTGGCTCGATGAGCTTAGGTAAAGTAGCATTGACTGTTGTTTGAGTTGGCGGAGACGAAGAACATAGGAGCTCCAGAAGCGAAGGCTTGTCCATCTCGATAGCTCTCACGAAAGCCTGGCCAGATGAGTGATTGACATCGGCGCCGTGCTCTGTCAATAATTGCACAAAGTCGAGTGGTACATCTGATGAGATTGCCTTGAGAAATGTCTCATGGACTGGCAGACCTGATGCACCTTGCTTGAGAAGTAGGGTCACTAACTCAAGCGCAACATCGTGACCAAAAGCGGCAATGGTGTTGAACGCGAAGGGAAGAGCAGCAGCCAGTGCCTCTGTTGTAGGCTTCGCTCCGCAGAGCATGTTGAGGACTCTGACATCTCCTTTCTTTATGACCTGTACAAGCGGGGAACTATCGAAGTCCGAGCCTGAGTCCAGTGGCGCATCATTGTCGATAAGAAGTTTGATGAGATCGGAGTCGATATCGCCCTCTTCAGATATGAGCTGCAGTAGAGCGATGCCGAGTGACTGTCTTTCAACACCCTTTCTAATAAGACATTGTATTACACCGAACCGCATGGTTCTTGGTGATATGTCCATGGCGGTAGGAACAAGCGTTGAAAGTATAGTTGATGCACAATCCCCTTGTAGAAGCAAGTTGAGCACGTACAGATCAGCAGACGTGATAGCTGCGCGAATGGCAGCGGCCTCCTCAGCCTCAACAGATGCGCCATAGTGAAGCAGAGTTTGGACAAGGTGTTGTTGCCTTCCCTGGGCAGCATGAACAAGGCATGAGTCAAGCTTTGGTCCTCCCAGACCCATAGACCCAAACATGTGCATGAAACCAACCATGTCAGGTTCTGGGACGTTATCGGGCAGGTAGTTGAGTACTTGGGATGCAGGAGACGAAAGATCCCCGTGTCTAAGAATCTCCAGCATGCCAAAGTCTAGTTGTGAGACAGCCCACTTCAAAGCATTGTGCGGAGGGACATCAATCGCGACACCAGCATGCACAAGCAGTTGAACGAGGGGTAAATGGCGAGCAAGTACTTCCTTGACGAGCTCTTCTCGAGTGACCAAGTTGTCTCCAACAAGGCCAGAATGAGATAAGAGAGTAAAGAAGGCTAGTCTCTGGTTGCCATTCTGGTACTGGGAGATGATTTCGCAGGCCTGGTGACGAATAGCGAAGAAGACCTGGTTGGAGTATACGTAGCCCAGAATCACAGCTGTGGCCTGGTAAGTCTGTAGTCTCAGTGCGCTGAGAAGAAAGGACTCTGAGACCAGTTCTGGACGTTGGGATAAAAGTAGGAGGATGAATGAGAGGGACAAAGTTTCTCCTGCTTCCGCCCTTGCGAAATCCTGTTCAAGACATGCTTTCCAATCCGAGGGTGACAGGGGGTTAGGCGCTGATAGTAGAAGCCTCACTAGGTCTAGATTCTTGGCTCGTATATGCTGGCTAATGAGCTCTTGGTAGTCAGAGGCCACTGCTCCGAAGCTCAACAGAAGCTTCATGGACTCGAGCGATGATCTGGACAAGGCCATACCAAATGCTCTGTTTAAGACTCCTTGGCTCGCTTGTGTTTGACATAGCAAGTGAACATAGTTGAAGTTATCATGGGACGTCACTGTATCCAACCACGTCATGCCGTTTGAATCGAAGTTCAAGATCTCGCTCATCCTATTCCTCTTCATCCTCTTCTCCAACTGCGCATCAATCAAATGACCCCAAAGCTCATCCAACGAGGTAAGCGTCGTATGCAACAAAAGAGCTTGCGCAACACCAGCTGGCGGAAGTATTTCTTGTGCTAGTAACGCATTGAAGGCTTTCGCGACTTCATGTTTCGTAAAGCTCCATTGTGAAGTATCGCAAGCTTCGGCCTTTTGTTCTTTGGAGCGGAAGAGATGTCGCTTTTGTCGATCTGGGGGCTTGTAGTTGGGATCTGATATCCTCTGTTGTACGAGGAGCTGGCGGGCTGCGTCGCGGTTGGTAGTGCTGAAGGGGAGGAAATCTTGGGCGGGTGGTTCGGTCAGACCACCAAGACGGGGAGGGGGTTGGAGAGATGCTTTGGAGAGGAACCATTCTGCGCGACGAGTATCCGTCATGGTGATGCCTCGTTGGTCAAGCAAAATGTGAAGTTGAAGATAGAAGAATCATGAAAGGTACTGAGATCAATGGCAGGTCGATTGAGAGTGAGGGTACAATGAGAAAGACGGTGCTGAAGCTGTCGAGGTCGATAATGAGCGTGGAAAATGCGGCACAGTCTAGACCGACGTTTTACCACAAGAATTTACAAATATTCAGCCTCGTATAGCCGATAAGGCTCTATTTGAGATCTCAAGATAAGCAACTCCGGATCATGGGCTGACAGACGGAAGATAGATTGACTCGGGCAACTTGGCTATGTATCTGGTGATGAACCCCGCCCCAGGCATTCTCAGAATCTCAATCCACAAGCTCCAAGTCTAGTGTTATCAATTAACTGCTCTCGGGCGTCAATCTCTGTAATATTAGTGCTCAAGTCTTAACTTGTGAACTCAATGGGCGACCAACATGACTCCACCAAAACACCGCCCCCATCAGGCAGACACGACCTTTCCAGGACTACACCCTCAAACAAGGCGAATTCGTGCATTGATATGATTGGCCAATCTGGACCAACAGAGAAGTTGGTGTCGATCAGTGCTCAAAGTGGTAAGATGTCAGGGGCTGTGATTAGACCCGATTATGCGGAATGGGAATAACGGCGCGGAATTGAGGCCTGAAAAAACGCCCGGTTTATATGGAGGACTTCAGTGGAGATACATTTGATATGTCGATGCGCGAAGGGAGCCTTATCGGGCGAAGAGCACGCACTAGGTTTCCGAAAGAGCCTAGCATTGCGATAATGAGGAGTAAGTCGATCGACTTCGGTAAAGGGTATGGAAATAGTAACATATGTTGAGATGGGCTGAATATATATACTTGCTTCCAATACAGAACAGCGATTTTCATCAAGTAGTCCGATTTATCAATACATGCCAAAATGAGTGCTCCTCCTCCATACTCACCACCTGGTTCTACTGGAAGTGATGGGGAGACACGAGATATTCGTGCCCTGACTGACACCTCCTCCGCAACCTCCACTGCATCAAATGCATCCTCTGCATCTACCATCCTCCCTCCCTATCCCCCAAGCAGAGACCGCACAGTACCAATCCGCAGCGATGAACCCAGGTCCGTCCCGCCCATCGCCGGCGCTCTCCAGCGTCTCCGAACCCCCGCCGACTCCGGAACATCCAATGCCACCTCCTCCGGCACCCGCGAACGGCTCCGCCAGATGGAGATCGAACGCGATGACCTCCGCCGCGCAATGCAGCAGGAGCGCGCTATAAACGATCGTCTCAAGCGTGAAGCAGGTCTTACGGGCCTTTCTGCCGCTGAAGCGAGACTTCGTGTTCTTGAACTCAAGCGAGAGGCTCAAGCTGCTGCCCAAATGAAAAGAACCCCCAATGAGGGAATGTTCAAGGCAGCTTGTGCAACAGACCTGCTGTTTCTCATGGATACTACTTCGTCTATGGGGCCGTTTATCGCTGCTGCTAAAGAGCAGGTCAAGAAGATCATGCAGGATATCACCGAGACGTTCTATAATGAGGCGGAGGTTAGGATCGCGGTGGTTAGTTACAAAGACCACTGTGATAAGAATCACATTCAGTTCATCGACTTCACTACAGATGTGGACAAAGTGAGGGGTTTCATCGATAAGTTGAAAGCTCGGGGTGGCGGTGATGCACCTGAAGATGTACTTGGTGGTATCCAACAAGCCATCAATGCCTCTTGGAAGAATCAGACCCGATGCATCATCCACATCGCTGATGCCCCACCACACGGCAACATCTTCCACAGCTGGACCGAGAAGAGCGATGATTACTACATCCCTGGGAGCGAACCGCATAAGCTTCAGTACCAGCCTCTTCTGAAGCAAATGATCGGTCTGAATCTCAACTACGCTCTTCTCCGCATTCTAAGCGCAACTGACAAAATGGCATACGTTTTCCTCCAAGAATATGCAGCCGCGTCGGCAGACTGCAAGCTTTTGAAGACGAATCCCCACTACCGAGAGGCTTTGAAGGCAAACTCTGGACCAAGGAGTAGCGTTCTTGGTAGTTCCAAGGGTACTGCTAAGGGCGGTCTGCTCTTTGAAGAGGCTGAGCTGGGTACCACGTACAGTGCCCTTCGTCACCTGGTGGTCAAGAGCGTCACTAGCTCTGCTTCACGTACCGCTGTCCGAATGTCAGAGTCTTCATCTCGAACTGGTGAAAAGGGAACAAAGACTGCTCAATTGTCTCACCTTGATGCCATTGGTGAAGCAGAAGATGATGAGTTCAACGAGAAGCAGAGCGAAGCAATCCTTGAAGATGTTGAGAAAAAGTGGTCTGACCAGAGCTGGTTCGAGGATAAGCTCGTCGTCGAAGGATTCAGTCCTGATACAGTGGTTCACCGCTCTGGTACACTGAATGATATGATGGCTCATGATGATAACATCAAGTTGAGTGTCATGGAACTCAATGTGCACAAACGCCGCATGCCCTTCGCCCAAGGCGCTCTCCGTCTTGCATCCTGCGCCAAGACGACGCACTCCACAAACCCCTACGTTGTCAAGTCGTTTAAGCGTGGTGGAAAGCGTCTTGCGCATCTCGCTGAGGACATGCGCTGTCAAGCTCTCTGCAAAGCTTTCGCATTAGAGTTCAATGCTCTCACAGGCGACAAGCATGCGATTGACTTCATCGTCACATCATGCCTGAAGGGCAAATCTGGCGATTCTGGTACCGATTATATCTCGCTCGAACCGTTCATCGAGGGTGATTATGTCAAGTACAACAACAACTGCAGCTATGTCAACGAGGACAACCCAGACGATGAATTCAACAAGGCAGCACAAGCCTTCTCGCACTTCACATACGAAAGATCCTGGGGAAGCTTTCTGGTCTGCGATCTCCAAGGCGTAGGCCACGTCCTCACAGACCCAGCTATCCACACCCTCGACCCAGAACGCTTCAAACTCGCAGACACGAACCTCGGAAGAGAAGGATTCAAATTTTTCTTCGCCACCCACGTCTGCAACGAAATCTGCACCCAACTCGAGCTCAAGAGCAAAGCATCCATGATATCATCCGAAAAAGCGTCTTTCCGCGAATGGTGGCCAACCATTGATTCAACAGCCTGTTGCTCTAACAAACTTTGCGGAAAGATCATTCAAGTTACCAACGCCAATAAGTCAGAGGAGTTTCCGGGCTGTAACTGGTGTGATACTTGTTGGCCGCAGTTGGAAGCAACGAAGGAGAAGGTTATTTGCGTGGAGCCGGGGACGCACCATGAGTTTGATGTGTCGAGGTTTTATTGGGAGAGTCAGGGAAGGGTGGCGCCGAGGAAGTGTGAGGGGCATAGGGAGAGGGATGAGACTGTTGCGAGGACGTCGGTTATGGGAGGGAATTTCTTTGGGAGACTTAGGGGTGCTACGAAGAAGAAGTCGATTTCTGGCAAAGCTTGGTGAGGTTGTTCTAGCTTTAGTGAATTTCTTCAGTTCTATCCGAATGTTGGTACATAGACATTTCTTTCGTTCCCTTGGTACTAGATAGCATGCAAGCTTCAATTGACCACTCCAGCGTTCATGTCCTTAAGTATACGACGCTACAGCGTCCTATGCGCTTCTGTTCTCTCCCGTGAGCCACGGATCCTGTAGTAATTCCTTGGCAGTAGGTCTATCCTCGGGCATCCATGTCAACACACGTCGCAGAAATGCAATGAAGCCCGTGCTGTCTTTGAGCCGTGTCTCAAGTTCTTCTAGAGAGCGGTTTTTCGGAATAGGTGCCAGTCCAAGCCAATTGCCTGTTACAATACGTTAGTAGCCACCCGGAGTAGATATAAAGTCAAGTTATCAGACACACCTTGTTCATCCCAAAAGTCAGCCGCTCTCTCGACATTACGTTGCAGAAATTCCTGAGGTGGCGGGCCGAGTGTCGCTATAAGCTCCGCGAGATGTGCTACATCGTACATGTCTCCATCTTCATCTTTCGCTGTGAATAATCGGTTTGGACCAAGAAGGTCCCATGCTGTTAGACCAACGCTCCAGATATCCACTGGACGGTTCCAGGCAATGCACATGATGACCTCGGGTGCGCGATACTGGATCGGCATGATATCGCTTGCAAAAGGTCCAGATCCAGTCCTGGCTTCACCAAAATCCGATAAGAGCATGGGGCCTGGCTTTGGGCGCATCAATCGTGAAAGATATATGGTTCGATCCTCTGCGACATTTTTCCTGCCGACAGGTGACTTGAGCTCCATATCTGCTAATGGTTTAAGCTGGGAATCGTCGTCTAGACCGAGCAGCAGATTTCCTGGGTGTATATCTTCCAAAAGTGTCAACATTAGAAGTGAAACGAAATGATTGGGACTGACCTGTGTGTACTAGCTGTGCTTCTACATGGATGAAGTCAAGGGCCTTGAGTAGCTCCTCGATGGCTCCTTTCACAAAGTTCTCATCGAATCCACCATCTGGTCTAAAGACTTGCTTGAAATCACGGAGGCTCATCTGAGCGGGCTGCATCACTAAAACCTTATGGCGGCCATCCGGACCACTAATCTCGAAAGAATCCAATAGGTGTCTGATATTAGTCCGCCCAGGATTGCGCGATTGCGTGACTATCGGTGATAATGTTTCGTACACTGGAAGTTCTCGGTGCAATCGGGATGTATGTACGTAGATCTTGATAGCGACATATTTGCGGTCACTGCCACCTACGATTAGTTGGATGCTTAAGATTACTTACCTCGAGAATCACTTACCGCAAGTCTCTAGCGAGCCATATCGTTGATGAGCTTCCATAGCCGAGCTTCGTCACTGCTTGATACCGACCCTGGAAAACCTCTCCCATTTGGACCGGATAAAATCGCGAAGGTTCGTAGTCGGGGATTCCCTCCTCCTCAACTTTTACATTTTGGTCAATCACATCAAATGCGGTTGATTGAAACGTAAGCGGATGCTCGAGAGTCGTATGCGTGCTATGATCCGGTTTCGGCACCGCTTGGGTAGACGACTTTCTCGTCAACGAAGTCGGATATTTCGGAATGGCTGATATTGAACGAACGGGGGAAGCAGCCCGCTTGGGTATTAAATGATAGAGACTTTTTAGATATCTGCGCGATGCCATGGCGACTTGCTGTGTTGGATTATGTTGTCGGTGAGATGTTTTGATGCTTACAAGTGTCGGCGGAAGCTCGGAGGTTGTCGCCCGAGAAACACAACCAACAAATAAACAAAAGAAAGTTGAGGAGGCTGGGAGGGAAGAGTAAAATAACATATTCAACCTTTTAATTACGGAACTGCGTGGTAATTAACAAACTCACTGGAAAAGCCAGAACTCTGATAAGCTGCCCAGTGCCGACTGTCACGCAGTGTA
Organism: Fusarium udum; assembly: GCA_013186905.1. Lineage (NCBI taxonomy): Eukaryota > Fungi > Ascomycota > Sordariomycetes > Hypocreales > Nectriaceae > Fusarium > Fusarium udum. Next base: position 16,230 of record JAAQPG010000345.1, on the reverse strand, counting down.
AAAACTCAAACCAGCGAGCTAATCTTATTGAACATTAAGCAATTATAAGTCTAACAATTATTAGATTACATAACTTTTACTTTTATAATAAATACAAAACCAGCCAGTTAAAAATATATTATTGTTTAGATAATAACAGATAATTACTCTCGTCGTGATAACAGACTGCTACAATTTTGGAAGGGAACGTAAAACTGCTGCATTTATAATTGATAGAACTCCAGTTATGTATTGGCCTATGCCGATCGCTTTATCGAAATCAGCACACAGCCAGGTAATAGCAGACACAGTAATGCATCTTAGTGCGCTCGATATGCCAAACATGCTCTTAGCCCAACCGCTCGGTCGTTCGACTATATGCACGCCCCAGTCATACGCAATCTCAGAGGCATGGCCAGGGCTGCTCGTGGAGATCCTAGATCCCAGCTTCTTAGGTAGGCGAGAGAGGAAAATGTCTTCTGCGTGTGCTGCAGGACTATCACGATGACCAGTTTTTTGTTTTGCCTCTTCCAAGTAGTGCACGAAAATGTGATCTGGCATTGGAGGGAGCGGCTGCATCGGACACTCGAAGTAGTGATATTTACCCTCATCTACCTCTTTAGCAGGTGGTATCTCCAATGGTTTGCTGAAGATGTCCACTCTATGCCTGCCCATGACTTCAAAATAAGAGCTAAGATTAGTTAATATAGCTCGGAATTCCAAGAAGCACTGACATGCTTTGAAAAATGGTATACTGCGTTCTTGAACTTGAATGATAATTAGGTTCTAATAAGCGTCTTAATATATTATTACTCCGCAGTTACCTCACCTGTGATCTATAGTTTCCATCCAATCAGGATCAGTCACTGTCATATACATAAGAACGCCTGGTAACCACTCTATAGTAAATACTTAGAAATACCACACTGAATTATAGTAACCGCCACAGGTACCAGTCCCCTTTTTTTCGCCGTTGAGCCGATGTAGATCTTTATTCTAGGTATGATTTTGAGATCGCAGATATTGAAAATGAGACTTGTTTGAAACGGCATATAGAAAAGTGTCCGTGTTTCTGCCTTTGTTCGCGGTTTATCAAGGCTTATCTGAAACCAATTCGTAAAGCATCCTAAATGGAGATAAGTAATGATCAGAGTGGAATTGCATGTTCAACTACACATGTGCCTTTTAGCCCCTCAACATTGTTATGGTTCTAGATAACCCCGTCTCGTGTACAAGTTACCAAGAAGTTGAACTTGGGTAGAAGAGACTTTGCATCGCTTGCTAATGAACAGTAACAGCTGCTCATTATTTGCTTCTGAACATCGTATCCTCCATTTCTATAAGTAGGTAGTCCGTCCCCCAGACAATCACTTCATTCTTCATCCACTCGCAACAACAAAGCAATCACGACGTTGACTACAAGACTTGCTATACCTCTTATAACTACGACCAACCTTGGGTAATCTTGCGACAGAGCTCTCTTCTCATCAATAGCAGCCTTTCTCAGAAACAATAAACCTCTCAGCTTACTTCACTTTGCGAAATCACATCAACAGTAATGGATTATGCTAAGGCTGCCCGTACCATTTCCAACCTAGCACGACTTGTCGACCGTGATGAGGCGCTTATCAGCGACTGGGATGCAACTCGAGCACCCCGTCGCCTTCTTCCCGATGGAACCTATGAACAAACCCCACGCCTTAGCAAGGCATATCTCAAGGCTGACCCAAGATATGCTGCAGTTAGGGAGCAGCCTGTAATCGGGCAAGCCTTTTCTCGCACCTTCATTGGTAGAGTTCAGCAAGCTGCTCACTTCCCGGTTGCTAGAAACTTTATGATCTACCATTCGATTCCACAAGACTGTGAGCTTGGGCAGCCCTGCAATCACTGGGGCATCTTGGATGAAGCGGATTGGTACAACCACCCGGAGTCCCTTTGTCTTCAGGTCGTTGCTGTGCAAAGTGACTTTGTTGCTCGGGGTCAGAGCGGCTTTGGTCTGGTTCACATGTTTGATGACCAAGAGCCTCAGGAGCTGAAGATCACTACTACCCCTGCGTACATCTTCCAATGTATGAAGCCGGACTTTAGCATTATTGAGCGAGTTGGATACACGGTTGTTTGCTGGAGACTGCTTGACTCTTCACCTAATGCGGAGATCAAGTGGATGGATCAGTATGGACGTTGCATGTAAGACATCATAGTCAAGTTGGTATGCTAGGAGGCGCTTGTGTGATTCGACGGGGCGGGCCATAGGGGAAAAGATCGGGTTCACTTATAGTTAAGTTGGCTCACCATAGCAATATGCAATATTCCGAGTAAAATACTACGGCTTCATGTGCGCGTGAAGTAGTCAAAAGCAGTGATGATACCTCCTGAGCACTTATCGAATCTCAAAGCTGTAGACGTGAATGATTGAGGTGGCCAAGCCTTGCTTCATAGTAGGAACTAATAACTATCTAATATAAGAGAAATCCCTATAGAAAACAGGGTAGATGATGGATCTATAACAGTGTGATTTCCTGGTTAAACACGGCAGAACATTAACGTAGAACCTAACTCATAGTTAGTCAATGTCTACGTTGTTCAGGTTTCTTGGTGGCTAGAATTAGAGCGGCGAAGGAGACTTCAATCAACCTTGAACATCTAAGGGAAGGAGACTTGTTGATATAGCTCCTGTCATGATCAGTTATGAAGTGAGACAATATATAAGAATTAGCATTTCTAAAGCGTGCGAGGCGCGTGATGTGAGCCATCAGCTATGGGGTCTATCAACTAAGGATAACACTCTTATCAAAGTCAATCCGCGCAGTATACCAGCTTCCCAACACAATTGCCCAAGATAGCATTTCTAAAGCAGTTTAGTAGTATGAAGCTTTAAGGCAACCCTGAGAAACTTTTAAGGCTTAGATATCTAACAGTTCTGAATCATTAGCTCTGGATCTAAAAATTAAATAACTAAAGCTGTTTGCAAAATATTACAAAGGCGTTGTTCACCTATGGCTGTGCTTCTTATCTCCAGGAATTCCCAGACAAGCAGTCATTTCGTGATACCTGCAGATAAAAATGCCACAAACGTCATTAGCTCAGAGACAGATGCAAGTATGCTAAACTTTTTCTAGGCAGTTGAGAACAAGGAGCAATGTAACGCTAATCAATCTTAGGTGCAGGAGGAGTGCAGCAAAAGAAGGCTGAGCAGTTGACCAAAGTGCGACGCGAGAGCTTCTCGTGCTAAATTTGGCTTGTCTTATCCAATCGGATATGGAAATTGCCGAGCCTCAAAGGCTTACCCTGCACCTCAGAAATCAGCCTTCGCAGGGATCACGATCCTCCATGTCACAATGGCTGGGTTGGGTTTGAGGTAGATAAATGCCCACATTTCCTGATTTCTGGGCATCTTTTCTCTGTCAGATCTACAGGGCAGAATTGCCCAACTGCCACGATGCATTCTTCGTGGTTCTCGTATCCCATTACTAGACCGTATCCGTTTCGATGGTTTACTCCAGTGGCTATCGGGGGCGGTTTGGTATTGATGGTTCTGTTTACGATCATCAATCTCGCGTCGAGTGCATTTTATCTCAAGCCCATCTTTACCGATGATCCCAACGGAACAACTACCCAGTCAATTCGGTAGGTATCGAGGACTTTCTGCACTTACTAGCATTCTAATCATCTTATGCAGATGGTTCATGAAAGCGCCTCTGAATTGGGACAACAACATGAAAGTCAAATGCCAACCGAAGATATTATCTGTCGGTGATCGTGTCTTCTCCACTAACCTTGGCTTTCAATATTCAGTCAAGGCTCTTACCTCATCAGACGATGCCTCAGACTTTCGAAAGACATATCCCTCTATTGCATATTTGAATAATACCCTTGAAGATTGCTACCTCACAAAAGTCGACATTAACCTTCGAAAATCAGATGCCAGAGCGTCAAACAGCTGGTGGCTTTCTTGGATCACGACTTTCACTGAGGCCACAGCTTCTTGCAATGTCATGACAAGTGAAGGCCTAGTTAACATCACTCTTGGTGTTGAATACACTGGTCAGAGTGATCATATATATGATTATGTTATTGAGGATGATTACAAGACTCACGCAAGTACCTGGTGGGGAACAAGATTGTTAAATATTTATTTTACGGGTATTCTGTCAACAATGTCGCGGACTCAAGATCTTGGGGATGATTCATATTGGATGACAGGAGGGATCACGTTTGCAACAAATCCGAACATCAAGGAGTAAGCAAGTCCCCAAGAATGTTATATTTATAGTCTAACGAGATTCAGCATTCGAGATCCCGAGTTATTCAATCTCGCTGGATGGTTTCTTTCCTCTGATGGGTTCATACAAAACGAACGTGAGTTTCTTCACCCTGCAGCGGCTTTCACATTACTTACAACCCGCAGCTCTGAACGACACCTCATTCATAAAGACTGATCCAAAGGTATGTCAGCATTAACTGACGAACTTCTTATGCTAAGGATCTCTAGAATCAGTTTGTTCCAGTTGTATGGGAAAGTCTCCACTACACACGGATTCTTCACTCACTCATTGCCGTTGACCTCGGAAACAAGAACGCCCCCAACCTTCTTCTGGATGAAAAGAACCTTCAATACGCCATACTTCCACCAGATGATCCAAATCGCAAAAACGGCTCGTTCCTAAACGGCTCATCATTGACGGGTCAAGCTACGCGCTATGCTCAGATTCCAAAGCCAGGAGCGCCACTTCCACCGACGGAGAAGAATCTCGTTCTCCTAAACGAAACTTACGATATGTTTGCTAGCAAAATGGGCCCGCTGGGCAGCAAGAACGCTACGATAGTTTCGCAGTATCTCTGCTCTGTGCCGCAGAGTAAGAGCCCAGGTGTTATGCTTTTGGCGATCCTTCTTGCAGATCTTGTGTTTCTGCAAGCGGCGTGGGTAATTTATAATTGGATTGCTGGAACCATGTTGTCTACGTCGCAGATGCAGACGTGTCAAGGCTGTATTGGAGGTCCCGTTCAAATTACTGAGAAGGATGGGTTGCTGAATGATAGGAAGGTCACGGCGACTTCGGGGAGCTACGTGAGTGTTAGTGCTGATGAAGGGGCGAGTAGTAGTTTGCTCGTCAGGGAGGCTAAGTGACGGGAATGATGCAAATGATAATGATGACAGGAAACTCCAAGCCTAATTTGCTATACTGAAGACCTTCTACTTTGGCACCCCAAGCTCTGCGAGGGCTGTAGCTGGTCCAATTCTGAGCCAGTTGTCGATCTCGTCTTGTGTTGCAACAGCGATAACGCCCATCATCCCAATAGCATTCGCCCCAGCCTCTTTATTGACAGCAGCTCTTCGCCTGGGGATTACCATCATCCATCTTTGCGTGAGCAAGAAATTGTGCGGCACTGCAGCGTCAGGAGGTGCGCTGTCAGCATTTTCAGATTGTCCTTGGCCAACTTCTGTAGCCTTTCTAAGGAGGTCGTTGAAAATGGTGACCAGGTTGTCTACGCCGGGTTTTGAGTGTCCAAAGCGATGATAAAACCATTTAAATGGGATATCAGTCTCTTTCGCACCACCCACATCGAGAAAAGATGCAAAACTATCGTTTGGCTTCGGAATCAGCTGCATGTGCTTGTGCAGTCGGCTGCATCCCCCATCTCGGCCGCAGTTGAAGAACGCAACATAGTCTTCACCCATCGTGCTCAAAACACTCCATACCGCTGTCAAATCATCTTTGTTCAAAGCCTCGTATTGCCTTTGGTGTTCGTCTGAAGTCAGAAGCATTAGATGAGGATTGGCGAAGCAGAATTTGTTGGCGACCAGGACATGTGTGCTGCCAACGTCACAGATCTCGTAACCTGCGCTGTTGATGTCACTCCCGTCTCGCTTCTGCTGGGACGATTCGTTGGCCTGCTGTGTCTGTGCTCCAGCTGTTTCAATGGTCGGTTTCTTGGCCAGAGCTGAGGTAAGAAGGAATTGAAACTGCGGTCAAGATTGTCAATATGACACCCCAAACTATAAAGTCGATAGCGTAATTACCTTCAATCCGCGATCCAAATATTCTATGAGCTTCTGTTGTTGGTCATAAAACACAAGTCCTGCTTGGACAAGGCTGTCGAACCTGGCCTTGATGAGTATCTTATCCATGTTCTGAGGGTGGGGTGTTGATAGTTCTAGAATGAACCAACGAGCAATCCTTGTCGCGAAAGCGTTGCGATAATCCACCGGGTCATATTTACACCGAGCTCATATTACATACGTCATCATCATGGCTCATGACTCTATCTAGGACTTGTTGTTGAATTACAGAGTCATAAAGGGAAAATAGCTCACTTTACAGCTTCAAAGGGCTTGGACAGCGGAGATGTCAAACTTTCGGGTGCACCGGAACAAATCACTTCACGTCAGTCTATGCGATTAATAAGACGCATTGTGGTTTATTGGCCCTGGATTCGCAACAATTACATATACTAGACTGACGACCGATACTTAATGTACCTTTTCCATAGAAGAAAACCTCTTCTTTTCGGTATCTGGGATTTGGTTGTGGTGAGGGGCATTGGACAGAAAAGGCATGTAATTGTGTAGATTGAAAGCTCGTATTTGCCGCCATTTCCTGTGAGATGCTGACAGTAGTGCTCAGTCCTTTCTGACTACCTTCCCAGAACCTTAAGCCACCAACCTATTTTAAGTTCACGCCATGCCGACCACCTTCTCTTCCTATCATCGTCATCATGTCCGGATATTTAACGTCTATTTACTGTGCTATCTGCGGTGCTCCGACATCCAGTCACTTAACCGAGCTAGCTATTGATTATTTGTCTAAGCCTAGCATCGAGTCTGATGATGACAGTGGATGGCTTGGCAATGTCAAGCTTATCACGTAGCACCTCAAGTCAGGAAAGTAAGCACTGCTGGCGCCATCTTGAGTCCCTATTATCTAATGAGCCTAGGGTTTTCATTGTGCCTTGTGCCGAGCAGGAGGAGGCGAACGACTTTAATGTCGATTTTGAAGAGAACAATAGGATAGTTCGAAAAGATGTGAACATGATGACGGTGTAAGTTCCTTACACAAAGAGAGCTATCAATGTGCTAATTTCGGAAGATATGATGTCGGAGGTGAAGACCCCGTGGTGTTTCCTCTCCATGTAGACTGCTACGAACTTCTCGGAAAGGTTGTCAAGCCGCAAAAGATTGACAACGCGGCCCTTTACCGAGTCCTAACATCTCATCTTCCAAGATCCCCATACGGACCACCAAATGCCTTGGACTTCAACTATGGCAAATTGAAAAGATATCAGAGCGATGAGTGGGATACTGCCCCAGGGATAGAGTACGCTGTCGCATCGCCAGTTTCCATCGAGAACGTCACCTCCATTATTGAGAAGGTTTTGAGGAAAGCTAACAAGTCGAATGTACAAGACATTCAATCTAACGTCCCAACTGGGCCATTTTCTGATCGCGGTCGTTCCCAAAACGCTCAGCCTGGCCCGTATCAGTCCCACAGAATCGCTCCTTATCACAATCGTCAAGGAACAAGCTCGCGACATGAAAACAACCAAGGTCCACAACGAAACCAGCGACAGAGGCAGAACCGGCAGGCTGGACCAAGACAATATTCCATGCACAGGGATATTCCTGACACGGAATGGGAAAGGGGTTTTACCAGGGAATTCTCCTGGATACGCGAGTTTCTTCCACCCAAGGAGGAGATCGAACGGCGCCATGTTGATAGGTTCTTGTTTTGCAAGGCCATTTTTGACCTAGGCGGTGGCCGCGGGTTTAATACTCCTGAATACCGGGATACGCTGCGGGCCTTGCATAATCGTCGTCGCCTCTGGCAATTATGTTCGAAGATCGTAGGAGAGTATCTGCCTCACTCCCAGCAGCGCAGTGCACAAAAGCCCGAGGCAAACTCCTCACCAGAGGCCACGAGATCCAGGACGACCAGCTCAGCACCTAAGAGCACGCCCTCGGCAATAGACTTCTTCAGAAGGCCAATAAAAGGTAGCATACCTTGGCCCTGTGAGCCCAAAGAGCTGAGGAACAAGTCTCCTATCGAAGCTTCTTCAATGGAGACTCTGACTCTTGCCGCTCGTGATAGCGATCTGGACAATGCGGTTCGTTTCGGGGTCGACGCAAATATGCAACGATTCGAGATTCACTTTGAAGAAAATGGACGAAAATGGAGTCATTGTATTGGTCCCCTTAGCACAGCCATGCAGTACCTCTACTTCAACAAGTCATCGGCCGCCCCGGACAGGATTATTAAGTGCTATGTGACCATGAAGCACAACATCCCGGTCGGTTTACGTCTTTTTAGCACTGAAGGTCAAGTGATCACGGCTGGAAAGCCAGGCATGGATGAGATAGCGTATCCGTCAGAAGGACACGAGGAAGGGGACTGGCTGACTGGGATATTCTGCCAGTGGTCGGGCCGCGATTCTCCTGGTGCTAAGCTGGCCTCTTTCGGTGCTTACTTTGCTGATGCTGAAGCTGTTGAGAGAGCTAATGATAGGTGATCAAAGAAGATCAGTCGTATTCGTGAAGTGGCGAAGCGTTTGCCAGGTGAATATGTAACTAACAGGACTTCAACTTACCAGTTCCTTATTATATTACACATAGCTTTCAATTTACCGTATATCATTCATAAACTAGGACTTGTTTCTTGAGTATTACGACTATATCCATTATCAAAAGTGCCATTTATGATGAACTAGATCAGAGCTTAAATCAGCACAGAGAATTGAGTGTTACCTGTGAAGAAAATAATAAATGAAACTGTGCCGAAAGTTCGAAACGCGAGGAGTATTGATGCCTGATCAGAGATGGTGCCCTTTATCAGCGCCCAAGCACGCTAATAACTATATGTATGTGCACTGAGACATACACGTTTGCCGTCTGGTTTCATAATCGCGGGCATCGCGATTCTTTCGCGCGCCAGCCTAGCCCAACTGAAACGAGGCGTAGTTAGTGCCGCTCATAGCTTTTTAGACACTGGCCAGCCTCAAATACTAATGTGACGCGACTTTGCTTTTGATGAACCTTAAAACACGGCAATCGCGTCTCGACTTGCATTTCATTTCGCTTACTATTCTCCATCAATTTACATCACATCACATCAACTATCATGAGTGAAGGCAACATTTATTGCGCGTTATGTCGCGCTCCTGTTGGTCATTATGAACTGCAGGTAACAGTTCCCTACAACGAGTCTATTCACAACTTGATGAACCAGCGCCAAACAGCACACAACATTGATACCTCGTGGATGGAGGATTTCATGATTATTGCTCGTGACCCCAAATCACAAGAGTAAGTATCCGAACTTTTCTTATCATTTCGAGGTCTAACAAAACTAGGACTTTTCTTATTAAAGAAGCTGTGCACCAGAAAGGCAACTGCTTTGACGTGAGCGGTGGCGATGAAGTTGAGGAGTACGGTGAAGCATTCAAGGATAAACTGATAACAGTGTGAGTGTCCCCGCCGTGACTACAATTAAGGATGACGTAGCCTAACATCTGTTCAGATACGACTTGCGAGGCCCTCAATCATATGCAGCGCCATTCCACAAAGAATGCTATGAAATTCTTCTAGACGTTTCAAAGTCAGACAAAGTCAACCTCCCAGCTCTTTACGATACACTTGCAGCACACTGCCCACCCAGTACGGGGAACAATTCTAACCGGCGTCAGCCCCGGTCATTGAAATGTTCCTACTATCATGCACTCAAGTTCTTTGAGGCCGATCACATCGTTCCTGGCCAGGAATTTGGGCTCGCGTCACCAGCAGCTCGCCCAGAAGACGGCGACATCGAAAATCTAGTTACAAAGCTTGTGCGAGCGTCACAGATTAATTCCAGGAATATCAAGAGAATCCCGCGAAAGCCCTATTCTCCAAATCATTATGGCCGGGAGGCGTTTGAGAAGACGTGGGAAGCCAAGGTCTATTCTGATATGCCATGGGCGAGCTGCTTCCTCCCGCCAGTTGAAACGCTAGACCATCACAATGTCAGTTGGGCAATACTTCACAATACCCTTGAACAGCTTGGAAAGGGCAAAGGACCTGGAAATTTTACGACGAAAATGCAGGTCCAGAACCGTCGTCGGGTCTGGACTGTATGCTCTCGAATCTTGAAGGAGTGTTCAGCTCGTATGCAAACGCAGGATCAGGAAATTAACAAGGCAGATAAAAACAGTGCTACAGCGATGGAAAAGGTTCAAATGGGCGCGGTCCCAGGTCCCATGCCACTCTTGACATTCCCTGCAGAGCCTGAGACGACCTATGCCACTGTCAGTCTTTTCAATGATTTGAGCGACCTGGAGGAAGCGGGACCTGTGATTAGGGTCTATTGGACTGCTGGGAAGGAACTAGCAGGTCTAGGTGTCTACGACCCCAAGACAAACACCACGAAGAACATCGACTCTGAGGATCTATTTGACTCGAGTGAGGACGCAAAGATCCCCCAACACGCCTGGCTTGGAGGGCTGTCCATCACTACCAAAGAAACGCCAAGCGAAACTTGTCCAGGAACCATGCGACGAAAGATTGTGGGTATCAGGTTTCTCTTCCATTTTGGCGAGTTCGTTCAGCTAGGTGAATCTGAAGGAGATATTCGGCTTCTTCTGTCCGAGCCAAAGAAAACTGTTGTTTCCATGGGCGCTTCGTGGGCTCCAGGGAAACCCTTGGAGAAGCTGGTTCTTCTGCAAAAGCGACCCGGAAGTGTTCCTGAACTTCGCATCCGCCGATATCAACAAAAGAAAGCGTTGTTTTGTGTTTCTGGGACCGAATTCGACCCTGATTTCGATATCACGAACTTTCTCTGGAGTGGCCAGGTGCCTGTTGAACCTAGCATTTGGCCTCCGTACCCTTTACGGCCCGACCCCTTAATGCCAGAGCCAGTAGAGGCGCTGATATTTGACAGGCCGTTCGACCGTCCTGAGTGCCAGATTGTTATCGGGGTGGATGTTCAGTTTCGTGGGTTTGAAGTAACACACAAATATTTCGACAAAACAACTCGGAAGTTTATTGGTATCACGACTGCTATGCAGTATTTCGTTCTTGACCCCGAAGACTCGCTCAAAAAATGCTACGTCACTGGCGAGCACAAGATTGAAGGTCTACGCTTCGTAACAACAAACGGGCACCATTTTATTGTTGGAAGACATGGACCGGACGAGACGTTGTTTGCCAATGGGGGCAAAGAGGGAGAGACTATTCAAGGATTTTATTGCCGCTGGTCAAACAAAAGCGCCCAAGACAGTGCCTTGACATTTGGAGTATTCACACTTAATGATCCACGGTACGACTTGGATGGCGAGGAAGATGAGTTCGATGAAGTCGATGAAGTCGACCAAATCTACAAGGACTGTCGGGGCCGATACTGGACGGGCCGTCCCCCACTTCGAATGGATTTTCTATACACCGAAATCGGCCCAATCTATGGTAAAGCAGACACCATGACTAGACTACGCTATCCTGGTGTTGGTGTACCAACCAGAACTGCCGTTGTGACATGGCTCGACTGCAGCAAACCACTTGAATCTGTTCATGTGGCGTTTTGCCATCGCACAACTTCAGATTTACTTCCCTTGGTTTCCATGACACTCCACTACGCCAACGCCAATGAAAACCCGGCTATGTCCATCGGGCCGACGCTCATTTCGCTACCAGATGATGAAAAAGATACCACCGGGCATCCCAAATGTGCGTGCATACATGGAGGATCATACCCTCAGGAAGTTCAGCAACGGCCTCACTATAGCACGGAGACATGGCAAGCTTACGGGGCTTACCTAAAGACACTACGCTTATGGACCAACAACATCGGGGTCCTGACTGGCCTGCAATTCATCGCTGAAGGAGATTCTGAGTCTCCCCAGTGGGGTTTATGTAAAGGTGAACACTCTGCTGAGCTGGATCTTCAGGTGAAGGAAAGATCAAAGCCAGGAATCAAGTTCTTCCTAGACTCAAATGGAAGGAACCATGTCAGTGAAGATATTGTTGTTGTATCCTTGCAGTTGATTCTATGGCAGCAGGCAATGAAGAGGGACTATGGAGAGCCCACCAACAAGAAACCTAGGTAAGTGGATGATGTGATCGAGTGTCACTCACTCTATATGTGCTAATTGAGTTTCTGAAATTAGGTGGGGATGAGAGGTTCAGTCCACGTGTCTCATGGTTTCATAGTTCGGCGGCATTGTAGTAGCCTTGATCATTGAAAGGTAACAATATACGGAGAGTTTATCGTGTATACAACACTTAGTGATTAAGATGTTCTTTGGTTGTCCCCCTCTGTTGACTGACTCTTGATTACAACATGTCTTTAATGTTGTTTGATCTTCGTGGCACATGTTACCTCTCTTGATCATTAAACTATATCTAGGATTCTAGAGTTCACTTTAATTGACGAAGAGACATATTAAGGCATTATATTTATGATTAGTATTATGTTATAAGGTCTATCGAGGACAGTTATTCAATATCTTCTCAGCTCAGAGTTATGTACAGCAGACGGTAACCAGCATAGAGATAATTACAAGGTGACAGCAACATTACTATTGCCCTTTATGGACGGAGCTTATGTTGATCGCACCCAGCGCTCAACAAGAGCCTGGATCTGATCACTGTTCTTCTCCATAAACATCATGTGTCCATTACCGTGGATGCCAACCTCACCAAGTTCAATGTGCTTGGTCTTGGAGCATCCAGCCTGCTTAAGGTAGCGAGCAATGCAGTAGTCGTAGGGCATGTGGTAAGAAGCCTCAGAAGTAAGAAGGAGGATAGGCTTCTTGGCAAGGTTGACGAGACGGCGAGGTGCAGGCTTCTTGGCTTGGAGGATACACTCGACGAAGTCCTCGCCACGGCTGGGCTGGACCTCTTGGACGAGATCGGTGGAGGGGTCGGTGACGGCAGGGCTGTAGACGAGGGGAATGTCAGTCAGACCGTAGGCGCGAGAGGCCCTAGTGCTGAAGACGGCGTCTCGGAAGGGAGGACCAGAAGGCTCAAGAAGGATGAGGCCCTTGGTGAGCTTGGGACGGGCATCAGCGACAAGAATGGGCATCATACCACCTTGGCTGTGACCAAGGAGGATGACAGGCTTGCCAATCTTGTCAAGAAGGGCAGCACCAGCAGCCTGGACGGTCTCCTGCTGATATGTGGCATTGTTGATGAACTGGACATTGGAAGCATAGAAGGCGTCAAAGACAGGGTCTCCTCGCTTGCCGGTACCAGGCCACTGGGTGTGCTTCTGAGACTGGGGCCACAGGTTGAACTCCTGCACGGCAGTGAAGCGCTGCTCGATGATCTGCGCCGAGTATGTGGAGGGCTTGGTAGCACCGGCGAGGGGCGCCCATGCCGATCGTCCTCGGAAGGTCTGATCGACGATATAAACTTCGTAGCCCTGGTTGATGAACTGGCTCGCCCAACCACGGCCTCCGTCAGGCTTATTTAGGAAATTCTATGTCTGTGTGTCAGCCTGGGTCGCATCGTCACATTGATCGATGTCACTTACGGTTCCTGTTTGGGCCTGTCCGTGGATGAACACGAGAGGCGTAGACTTGTACGGTCCCTTGGTAGGGACCAGTCTCTCCACGTACATCTGATCACGGAAGATCTCTCCGCCTGCACCATCATCTACATAACCTCCACCGACCATGAAGTACGTGCGAATAGCAGGAACTTCACCCTGGCTTCCATAGCTCGCAGCGAGACATTGGGTGAATGTCGCGGTAGCAGCGACTAGGAGGGAAGTGAAACGCATGGTGGGCAGATGAGAGAGATGGGATGGATGGATGGGGAAGGAGATGCAGCGCGGGATGCAGGAAGAACAGAAAAGAAAAGAACGAAAAGAAACAGTCGCAGATATACTGCATTATGCAGGGGGTTTACACTGCGGAATTGAGGTTGCTCAAGGCCTCCCGGCTAGTGAGCTACACTAGACAGGATCGTCATCCTCATTTTCCATTTCGGATGTGACAGACTGAACTCTAGACTTTTAGGCCCCTGCTACGGCGCTGTAGCTCTCGTATCATCCGCATCCCAGGAACCCGCGTGATATCCCTGCCACAAGAAAATGGCGCATGAGGGGACAAACGGCGCAATTGCCCGATTCACGGTATCAAGCGATATTCTTCCAAGGCGTCAGTTGACATTGTCTACAATGTCCTTTAAATACATTCATTATTAATACTACCGCTTGCAATGCCATTCCGTAACTACCTTAGCGTACAGGAACACCTTAATTCTCCCCGTTGAAGGAAAACGGCCCGTTCTAGCGCTGGTACCCAAAATGAAAAGAATAACCTAACGCCACAACAGACCAAGCTAGACACTAAAACTGACAAGTTCAGAAGCATATCGTCAGTAAGGTAAACTCAACTCAAACCAGCACACGCAAAAAACAAACGTAATTTAACGGGGAACGTTCCCGATGGGATGCAAGTGGCGGAAAGCTGAAAAGAAGCAAAGCAGGTAACAGGAAGCGTTTCATCAAAGAACAAATCTACAGTAGCAATAAAAAGATATGTGATCTGCGCCCATCCCCCGCTACGAAAATCTCCCTTGTTACTTCTTTTTCCCCTTCTTTTTCGCAGTGTAACTTGACACGATGGAGGATCCTACGCTGTTTATTCACTGGTTCTTCAGCTGCTTGTCACTCCTGATCATGGGGGTGCGGCTGATATGGAGAAAAGTCGCCAAGCAGAAGTTTGTGCTCGGTGATTACCTCACAATGGGCGCCATCCTTTGCTGTGCTGTGAGATTGGCGCTCATTCATGTCGTTCTTACTTGGGGAACGAATAATATTAAACCGAGTCTTCGGGAGAAGATGGTTTTTACGGATGAGATTATTCATCGACGGGAGATTGGGAGTAAATTCGCCATTACCAATCGAGTCTTTTACAATTCATTGTCAGTCTTCCTTTACTGACTCGAGACGAGTCATGCTGACACTTTTTAGCCTTTGGTTACAGAAGCTTGTACTTCTTGACGTTTACCGACGATTACTCCTCAACTTGCGATATCAGAAGCCGATTATGTATTCTTTTCTTCTCGTTTTCTTCGGTACTTACGTCGCTGTCCAAGTCACGACTTTCAGCGAGTGCGTACCCTTTCATTTGTATTGGCAGGTCGTTCCAGATCCTGGAAGCTGCTCCAAGGCCCAACTGCAACTCATTGTCGTTGGCGTTCTCAACATCGTCACCGACGTGATGCTTCTCGCCGTTCCGATTCCGTTATTCTTTTCGCTCAAGACATCCTGGAAGCGCAAACTCAAGCTTTACGTCCTCTTCACCCTCGGTATTTTCATCGTCGCTATCACCGTCATCCGATTGCCGATCAACACCCTGAATAAAGACAGCCAGGTCAATCGTACGACATGGGCCAGTACCGAGCTTCTCACCGCGACAATCGTCGTAAATGCACCAACGCTCTATGGATTCTGGAATAAGAAGAAACAGGGTACTGGATATGTTTACTCTAATTCGCAATCTAACGGAACTGGGATTAGGAGTAGGAAGAACACGAGGGTGACTGATACACTTGGAGACGACCCTACCATGGAAACATACGCTCTCGGTACTGTCCGTCACGGTCGTCAGCCTTCTGAGGGTATTCTACGGACTCAAGAAATCACGGTCACGGAATACATTGACTCCCGAAAGAATTCCAAGGGCACGGGTTCACGGACGGACGAGACCGAGGTTGCGTCGAATTCGAGTCAACTGAGCATCCTACGGGATCAAAAATAGCCTATCTGCGTTGTAATAATATGTTCCATTATCTTCCTCCACAATAATCTATTTTCCGAGTGCTCATATGGGATAGCCAAGCTTTGTCCCTCGCTATCAATTGTGCGCATCCAATTTCCATTCGGTGCCCGTTGACCCGATCGAAGGATAGCCCCCGACTTCCAGCGACAGGGATCGACAAAGCCAAGAATGGTTCACCTTCCAGAAAACGGGCCTGATCAGCGCTCACCAAGGAACCGGTTCGCCTAACGTTGCTTCGTCAGCGGAGCCGTCGGAAAGGGTAGCGGAAATTTGTATGGACCATTTCTCCTGGGAAGTGCATCCGTACAATGACAATTCATCCCAATTCGATTGGCGAGGTTGCATTTTCCGTCTGCCCACCTCCCGCTCTCAATGCTACGGTGCTCGTGCGAGTGACCCGAAAACTGTCGTCAAAACCAGGGTCGCAAATTTTTTAGTAATTAGTAATACTAATTACTATTTTTTCTTACTAATACTTACTAATTACTAATTACTAAT
>JAAQPG010000343.1:0-33655 GCA_013186905.1 Fusarium udum | reverse complement strand
CTAATTAGAAGGTAGAAAGGTAATACTAAGTTAGCATTTCTCTAACCTGCTTTTTCCCCTATACCTAAGGGGTCCTACTGGCTTAGGTTTAAGGGCACATATTAGGTTACCTATATCCACGATTTTCAGGGACCTTACTTACAGTTTGTTTGTCCGTAGGTACAAGAGTGAGGTTTGATAGATAGTGCAGATGTTATGTCGAATTGGGAAAGACAAGAGTTATATTGAGAGTTAAATGGGTTTAGATTCTGTGCCACAGACCCTCCAAGATAGACGTTCCTGGCTTATGACTCTTGTGGTGTGTTGTCGTTAGAGTGGCCCGGTTCTCTTTATTGACGCCCAATCTGCGCCATTGCCCCAGAAACAGACTGCAGCCACACCAACATCAAAACGCATCCATAATGGATGAAGATCAACACCTACAGCCAAGAAACGATTCAGAATTAATTAATCGCAGGACAGAATACTCTCAAATTGAAGAAATGCTGCCAGATTATTTCAAGCACCAAATCATCAGCCATAAATCTGTCTTTTTGAACAGTACTCCCTTCAGATTGAGAAAAACAGATGCCACGCGCAAGGGACTACTCATACATTCCAACTGTAGCTGCAAGCCTTCAGCTCAACTGCAGGGTCAAAGCTCCAACGTCATAAAATGTTCCTTACATTCGATCAAAGCATCCAATCTGCCCTGCTGAAGTTCGCCTTGCTTTTCATTGCGTAGTAACGAACCTTCTAGTAAGCTACTGACGTGTCATGCATGCTATAAACTAAAGACTGATGTGCGTTGGTGTGCTATCCACATTCTTCAACAAGCTTGGACAAGGAATCCAAGACAAATTGATTGAGGGGTAATTCTGGACATGGCAAACTATCAGAAATGCACTAAAAGGACCCATCATGACCGGTCTACATAGAAATTTGGTGAAGGGGCTATTCTGAAATTAAGGTACCTTGAGTTGAGCGTCCAGTTTACAGATGCTTAAGCATCCTCTCACTTCGAGATTTTTTTAAAAAGGCAGAGTTGACATCAAGTCACTTCAGGATGGCAAATTAATGTATAGGGAGATCTCAAAGAGAATCTCTTATGGTTCTGTCATTTCCTCTCTACGTATTTCTACCAAGAGCCTTCAACATCAGAACCTAATCTGTCGTACCATTCGCCAAGTCTCTCACGCCCGACAAAGTCCCAAATTGCTGCAAGAGAGCATCTAGTAAAAGTAACCGATGATCTTGCCAGAGACGTGCTTGCGACGAGCCTGGTCATGATCCATGATACCAGCCGAAGTGGTGAGGACGAGGTGACCGAACTGACGGGCGGGGAGAAGTCGAACAACCCACTTCTCAAGGTCTCCCAGGCGAACGTTGAAACGAGGACTGATGACGCCACACTTGTTCAGACTGAAATCAGGTTAGACACATGTGAGTCGCAGAGTAAGGGTCAAAACTAACCGGCCGGTGAGTTGGACGACAATCTTGCCTCCACGGTGATCATCCACCTCTTCAAACTCCGAGACAAGCCCATGTCGCTGCATGAGCTCAAGGAACTTGACAATGACCTTGGAGGAAGGGCGGAGGATGACCTGGCGCTTGCCCTGCTTCTCGGCATTGTTGATGCTCTTCAGAGCATCGCTAAGAACACTAGTTCGGACCATCTGATTCGACAGGTTAGGAGATGAACGTCAAATCCTGGCTGTCGAAGTACTCACGATGGCGGTTGTTTGGAAGTTTGCAACGGCTGTTGTTTAATGCTTGTTGTCGATCGATATCGGTGTGCGGCAGGTTCTTCAGAGACGATAGAATCGTAGTCTGAAGGTACCTGCAACGGATGGCAAAGCCATCACCCGAATGAGTCCATGATCGCGGGGGTCCTGGGGAAATTTATCACCTACCTATCCGGATGAAGTGGGCGAAAGTCGGTAAGTTGTTGAGTTGGTGGAGGGGAAAGTCGAACTTCCTGAAAATTACTGGCCTTATCGTTGCGCGAAGAAGGGATCACGTGGCGATAAGTGTCTCTTGGCAGCACGGGCCTCCAGACTTTTCGAGGAGGCTGCTAAAATAAACTCGCCATTAGAGTCCCTAGATTTAGACTAGAACTGTCTGAGTCTTTTTATCATATAATGCAGAACTAACTTCTTGCGTTTATTGCTTCGTCTAGTCCAGGAACCAGACTCAAAAGCTTGATAGAATGGCCTAGAAACTCTATCATATTGCAATCCATGAAGTGTAGATAGTCTAGATAGGTAGTTAGTTCATAGAAAATGAATCGCCATTCTCCAACTGGCCTCACAGCAGCGATATGGAAAGTTCGAAGTCATTCATTGTCACGTGCCGATAAGATAAGACTCTAGAACATCGTCATGCCTAAGCATCCAGTTAATTTCTAGGTCTACCTATCGCGTCGCAAGTATTGCTTTCCCATGCTTCAAGTGCGTTTTCGCACGCGGAACTCACAAACAACATATAGAGAGTTTTCAGCAACACTCGCAAGATGAACGGTTCATCGCGCCCGTCCTTTGACCCCTCGCGCCTCACCAAAGCCGCTGCGGCCGAATATTCTTCATCAGCATCCGAATCTGAAGACGAGCACCTCGCGCCAGGTCTTGATGCCGACAACGACTTCGGTGATTTCAACCCCCGGAAGAGACGTCGTGTCGGTGGTAATAACAAAGAGAAGGCTGCGCTGGGTATCTTTGGCTCCGATAGCGAAGACGATGGCCCTGCTAGAAAGTGGAAGAGGACAACCTTGAGAAATAAAGGCATGAACTTTGTGTCAACAGGTGCAGGAAGCGACAAAGCAGATGGCGATGAAGATTCCGACGATAATCGGCCGATGCTAGGAAGCGCAATGGACCAAGACGACGACGATGAAGAGGAGGAGGGCAACGCTGGAGTAGGACTAGGCTTTGGAGGTGTTGCACGCGGCTTTGCACAGAACGATACCCAAAACTCAAGTCGAAGCGCCAGTGCCGAAGCAACAGCTCGACCATCATTTCGAACCCGATTCGATGGCAAGAATCCACTCGGTATGGGCTTTGTCCCATCATCAGCAAACGATCCGGTCCTCAAGAACCCGCGCGACGAGGGCTCTCCGACACCACGTAATAAGCCACAGCCGAGTGCCTTTGGCGCAAAGGGAAAGGCAAACCCCAAGTCTTTCGGTGCCCGAATGATGGCAAAGATGGGTTACCAAGAGGGACAAGGTCTTGGTAAGGAAGGTCAGGGTCGAAATGTCATTATCGAAGCGAACCTCCGACCGCAGGGTATTGGTCTGGGTGCTGTGAAAGAGAAGTCTGAACAAGAACGAAAGGAAGAGAAGCGACAAGCAAAATTACGTGGAGAAGAGGTTATAGATTCGGACGAGGAGGAAAAGAAGAAACGAAAGAAGGCGAAGAAGAAGTCCTTGGGAGCTGCGTTTGACAGCGCAACGAGTACGCCGAGACGACAGAAACCGAAATACCTTACAGCGGAAGAGCTCAAGGCTGCGGCTCCAGGCCTTCATATTCCAGATGCATTTGCCCCCATTCTTGATATGACAGGACCAGGAAGTAAAATGCTCACATCTACGAGTGGCATCATGACACCGACGACAGGAACTGCCACACCAGAGTCAACAGAAGTGATAGAGGCGAGGAAACTTGTCAAGAGAGCGCAAGCAGATTTGTTGGCCTTTTCCGATGAATGGAAGAGCTTGCAAGAGAGGAAGACGTGGATAGACCTCGAGCTCAAGGAAAAGGAGCAGGAGATGGATGATTTACGATCGGATTTCGAGAGATTACAAGTCTTCTCTGAGCTGGTCAGCGGAGAGCTTGCGACAGCCGACTGGGAACAAGTTATCGGTTGCCTGAAGAAGGCCCTTGAACTCAAAGCTACTACATCAGAGATCGCCGACATTGCTGTTGCAGCTATCCATCCTTTCCTTCGAGAAGGAGACTGGGATATCTTGCAAGAACCAACACGCTTCGCATCGGATCTCAAAGAACTAAAATCATTACTCATGCCATCGACAACAAACGGCAAGTCCGTCGGTAAATGGGATTCCTCAGCAGCAGTCAATACAGACGACATCTACCGCCGTCATCACAAATCCACAACACCGTACGAAAGCATGATGTACAAGAATTGGCTACCCAAAGCACTCGCGGCTGTCCGGTCATGGGATGTCTTTGAGCCAGAGAAAATGCTCAGCGTCATGGAGGCCTGGGATGACCTCCTACCATCGTTTGTCCGCGCGCAATTCATCGACAACATCGCTCGAAAGTTGGAAACAGCAGTGTCAGACTGGAATCCCAAAAACAGACGTCAGCATCACAGTCTACCGCACATATGGCTATTCCCATGGCTTCAATACCTCCCCTCATATCATCTCGACCCTAAGGGAACAGGTCTTGTAGCAGATGTCAAGAGAAAGTTCAGACAACTCATCGACGTATGGGATTTCAAGGAGGGTCGCTTACCCGGTCTTACAAAATGGGAACGCATCCTCGGCGATCAATGGCGACCGCTCGTAATGTCCCACGTCCTCCCGTCAATGGGCAAATATCTCCAGCGAAACTTTGCAGTCGAGCCAGCAGATCAGGAGCCGAGTCTTCCTGTGCTCAGGGGTATTCTGAAATGGACGCCCACGCTCGGCCGAAGGGTTATTGCCGAGGTGCTGATACAGCATTTGTTCCCCAAGTGGCACAAGACGCTGACGGAGTGGCTGTCGCTTGACGAGGTTGACTTGGGCGAGGTGGCGGATTGGTATGCTTGGTGGAGGGGGTTGTTGCCGGAGGATGTTATGGAGGTCAAGGGTGTGAAGGCGGAGTTTGATACGGGGTTGAAGGTCATGGCGAGGGCGGTGGCAGGGGCGTGATGAGTTGGACGGAGATAGGCAGATGGAGTGTCTCGGCTGAGCGGCGATAATGTAGCGTTGAAGCATAGATTTGAATAGGGGTCTATAGAAACGAATCATATGGCCATCTGGATAGATGGGTCACGTTGTCGGTTGTGTCTCAACCCTGATTTTCCTCAGCTTCGGTTGTTCCGTGAGCGATGTGAAGGTCTTTTGTTAATTGTCTGATACCCCTAAAGCAGAGCACTTACTGGTCAGAGACCTTGATCAAGTTTCCAATGGAGCTCGGGAGTGGCCGGTATGTAACAGATCCCTTTGTAAAGTGACCCTACGGACACAGACGTAGTGACCTCAATGCCCATCTCCCCCTCGTTCATATTCTGACCTGACACAAAAAAAAGGCTAAAATAAATAGCTTTTCCATCTCTTACGAGATGATCTACAACATAGAGAGACTATGTACGAGTCCATAAGCGTGGCTGTCTCAATTGCCACTCGTTCTCGAAGGTCTTATCACAAGACGCTTTCTCTATCAGCAATACAATATTTCGGTGTGACATTTAGAAGATGAGGTTTCAGATTTAGACAGATCTTCATGAAAATATCCGTTATAAGATAATGTTCTTCCTGTCGGTTGATAGAGATTAATGTGCAAGTTGAATCAAAGACATTGAGTTGCAGAATGGTGCACAGGGTCTTGAAGACTCAGAAATTCAGATCGCCAACTCCGAAGACAGAAGGCCAATATGATATCAAAATCCTATAAGAAGAAGCCTTTCTCACACTTTCGGTAATCATCATCCTCATCGCACTCCTCTCGTTCAAGATGCATTATCTGAAGCTCCTCCTCGCTCTGCTGCCTGCCATCATCGCTGCTCCAACCGTGACAGACGATGATGATATTATCGAAGGCGCATATATCGTCACTTTGAAACAGAAACTTGACGAGAAAAAAGTCGAGCAGCATATCGATTGGGTTGACGGTATCCATAACGGAAGTGTTTTCCGTCGTGCTGACGATGGTGTCAAACTGGTCTGGAATGAGACTACCTATAAGGGGTACTCTGGAGACTTTGATAAGCAGACTATCAAGGAGATTAAGAAGAGTAAAGATGTAAGTCACCCACATCTGCTTCTGATTCCTGATACTGATGTTGCCAGGTCCTTGCTGTTGAGCCTGTTCGCAAGATCAATCTTTACGAGACTGTCACTCAGCAGAAATCGACCTGGGGTCTTGGCTCTATCTCGCATCGCACTCCTCATTTCAACGATTACATTTACGATTCATCTGCTGGAGCTGGAACGTATGCGTATGTTGTTGATACTGGTATCAACATCGCGCATGATGAGTTCCAGGGCCGGGCGGCTTTGGGATATAATGCTTATCCTGGTGCTGACTTTGTCGATGCTAATGGTCACGGGACGCATTGTGCTGGTACTATTGCTGGTAAAGAGTACGGCGTGGCCAAGAGAGCAAACTTGATTGCAGTCAAGGTGTTTCACTTAGGCAGCGTAAGCCTTCCACTCCGATATCTTTCGTCTTGCTGACAGTTGCAGTCTCGGACTGATATCGTGCTTGATGGGTACAACTGGGCTGTGACCAACATCACCAACACTCCAGGTCGCAAAGAACAGGCTGTCATATCCATGTCTCTCGGCGGCGGTCGCTCTGATGCATTCAACGCCGCCGTCCAAGCTGCCTACAGCGCCGGAGTCCATACCGTAGTCGCAGCAGGAAACGACGGCAAGGACGCTTACAACTACTCACCCGCCTCGGCCCCCAACGCCACGACTGTGGGAGCAATCGACATCAACAACAACCGAGCCAGCTTCTCTAATTATGGCGAGCTTGTTGATTTGTTCGCACCGGGCGTGAACATCAAGAGTGCTTGGAATACCACCAACAGTGCTACCAAGACCATCAGCGGTACCAGTATGGCATGTCCTCATGTTGCTGGTTTGTCGCTGTATTTGAGAGCGAAGGAGGGCTTGACAACACCTGAGAGTGTGGCGAGAAGACTGAAAGAGTTGGCGACGAGTGGTGTTGTTCAGAATGCTGGCGATGGAAGCCCCAACTTATTGGCTTACAACGGAGCTCCGCCGAGTTAGGTAAGGTAGATTGAGGATGTGTGGCTTGGTGTTTGAGATGGTGATAGACATAAACGCTTGGGGTATCATAGGACACTCGTTCATTTCTTAGATACACTCGTTTAAATATTCTATGCTTTAGACATGCTTTTCTGACAATATTATACGATTCGCCTCTGTATCATTCATTCATTGTCCCCAAATAATTCAATTGCATGGAGAGATATAGGGTAAGCAGACAGTGACTGACCATCTTCAGAAAACTAAAAAGCCATGTGATTCACTGTTTCATGCTTTGCCTGAGGTTAGTGTTTAAGCTGTGTCCAATTCCTTGCCTATTAATTGGCCGTATTATCAAGCCACGCAGAATCAAGTGAGGGTGTCGATGTCAATGGTGCGAGCGCAGAAAACGTGGCAGGGCAGGGTTATGATGAAAGAGGAAAAGAGGAGGTCCGTGATGAGATAGCCGGTTCCGGGGGTGGGATCTTATAGCTCGCCAGTAATGTCACCCACTCCAGGAGAGAAAAATGGTTGATGAACCTGTGTAACAGTATGACCACGTTGTATAACCCACTGAATGAGTTGAACTGTGAGATTAGCTGCTGTCATCATGCAGCGTAAATTACATTCAGATCCTTCTGCTTCTGTTCGCGGCGTTGCCCCCTTTTCCCTGTTTTGATTCGAGGCCTGCTTTCTCCACATAAGCCAGACGCATACATCGTATGGATGGGCATGGTATTGGTAGAAACAACAAACAATAAACACAAGACAATAATATAATCAGATAAACAATTGTTGGTTTAGATAGATAGAGTATCGTATATCAATTCGATCGTAAGAAAAAAAAAAGCTTCTGCAAGCCCAAATGCCACCCACAATCAGCTTCATCAATTCAACCGCTGCAGCCGCCACAAACATTGCATGGATGGAATCAATTCCCATGTGCTGAGTGTCGCGTGCGTGCGAACTTGGTCTTATCTCGGTATGGATTTTCAGCTTAGCCTCTAGTCCTGGCCTGGCCTGGGCTCGGGGGTAAGAAAACTCGAGACTTGGAAAGAGGATGTCAAAATAAACTCAGTACAAAAGCTCCCTGGAATAAGGCCAAGCTACCTAAATATTTTTATCACTTACGCACAAGGTCTTGAGTTTTCTTGCCGCCCCTGGCCTGGCTTGTGCTGTGTGCTGTGCTGATTATCGTTGGCGCTCCTTGCCGCTGCCGCTGCCGCTCGCTAAACCACTGGAGGTCCTTCTGTGCTCAGCGGTTGGCCACCTACTGTTTGCCCGCTTGTGATTGTGCCCGTGCCTGTGCTTCCTCAATCAACCACTCCCAGCTCCTCCATCGGGAGAGCCTGACATCACCGCAACTGACATACGAAACTGTCTGTTTGAATTACTCTTCGGAGGCTACTTCGGAGTCTTTTGCTTTTTTATTTTCCAGGCCACTATTTGCCTGTGTTTTACCATATTCTTGGCAACGAGTGATGCGACGCGACTGTCGTCATCTTGCTATTGCTTTGCTTCAGGTTCTCTACTTACCACAATCAAGGCAGATTATTGATTGATTAGGCATTCTGGGAATGTTGCAATCTGACTCCTGACTACCTTATACCTTTTACCTGTTATTCAGCTGTACCACTACAAAGTTTGCCTGCTGAGGTGAGGCAAGTGAGTGCGCAACGACTGCTGAAACTCACTCTCCGCCCACCGACCTGACCCGCCTACGTCTGCCTGACTCAACTGGATTCGATTAAACCTGATTACATGATCCATTTCGACTCCTCCACAATCCAATCTTCAACCTTTCCCCCTCCGCCAAACGCTGGTCCCGCGACAGCGACAGCGATAGCGAGCATCGACCCTTCACCATGTTTTGGAGATTCGGCGGTTACGCCAACATCTCCACCATCGACACAATCCTCGATAAGCCAGACTTTACCCTCGAGGAGCTACTCGAAGAGACAGACTTGATCCAGGAGCTCAAGCAGCACAACTCAAAGCTCATCGAATACCTCCGAAGCGACAAGGTTCTCGACAGCCTGCTCGAATATGTAGTCGCTCCAAAGCTCGAGACCGTCGAGTCTCCCGACGAGTCCACCGATCAAGAGGCCAAGGCCAAGAACCGCTTCCTCTCTCTCTCGCGACCGCGCGCATCATCCCGAGCCACCGACCCGGGCGACGATGAGGAGGAGCAGGAGAAGAAGCG
The DNA here is from genome assembly GCA_013186905.1 of Fusarium udum. NCBI lineage: Eukaryota > Fungi > Ascomycota > Sordariomycetes > Hypocreales > Nectriaceae > Fusarium > Fusarium udum. The sequence goes on along the minus strand of JAAQPG010000343.1, from coordinate 24,530 downwards.
CAATCGCTACGCTTTTGTAGCTTGCGAGATTCTTAGCTCCGATACTTGGTCCATCTACGAGGCTTTGGCTGAGAACAGACAATTGATTCGCGATTTTTGGAACTTCTTGTCCCGCCCTGCCCCGCTCGATCCCCTCCAGGCGAGCTACTTTACAAAAGTCAATGAGTCTCTGTTCGAGAAGAAGACCGAGGACATGATGGAATTATTGACGACTCTTCCCGATGCTGTCCCTAATTTACTCAAGCATGTGGAGTGTCCTATGGTCATGGACCTACTGCTCAAAATCATTGCCCTGGACCGAAACGAGGGTGGCCAGGGTGTGGTCGAGGTGCGAAATCTCCCCACTAATCTAATGCATCTGTGCTAACATCATGGCTTTAGTGGTTGTACTCCAAGGACATTATCCCGAGCCTCCTCTCATGCCTCAGCCCCGAGAACAACTGGGTTGTGCAAACAGCCGCAGGTGACTTCATCAAGGCCATCATCACCATCTCTGCCAACGCCTCACAGAATGAGCAACAATGTATCGGCCCTAACGAGCTCACCCGTCAGCTTGTTTCCAAGCCCTGCATCGAGCAGCTTATTGGATACATGCTTGGTGGCGGCAACCCTCTGACTGTTGGTGTTGGTATCATTATTGAAGTAATTCGAAAGAACAACTCCGATTATGACCCCGATATGGGCACCGAGGCGAGCGCTGCGCCCTCCAGCCGCGATCCCATCTACCTGGGCACCCTTCTTCGCATGTTCGCCGAGAATGTCCCCAAGTTCATGAACCTGATCATGGATGTTCCCTCTAAGAAGGAGAAGATCGACTCGACCTTTGGCGTCAAGCTCGAGCCCCTTGGCTTTGACCGATTTAAGACATGCGAGCTCATGGCCGAGTTGTTGCACTGCAGCAACATGGGCTTGTTGAACGAGCCGGGTTCCGAGGAGCTGACGGCTCAGCGTGATATCGAGCGACAACGTCTTCGTACAGAGGGCAAGTTGGCGCCAGTCAAGGAGGAGGACCACTCCACTGACGATTTGACCATGCGAAGCGCTGCACCTGAAGAGAAGAGACGTCTCGAGGTCACTAACGCTGACGACGATGGCTTCGAGGAGGTAGAGCCTAGCAAGGAGATGAGTGAGGATACTTCTCATGAGTTTGTCAAGGCCGAAGACGACATTCCCGGCGCTTCTACAACATCGCTCAGCAAGGATGAGGATGACTTTGTTGACGAGCCGCTCAGTCCTCCTCAAACGGGTGCCAAGGGTGATGAGACACGATTCGATGAGCCGGATTTGATGGTTGCGCCTTTGTCCCCCACAAAAACCAAGACCGCTGAGCCCGCATCTACAGAGCCTACTAAGGCTGATTCAGCTGAGAAGCCCGAAGCCAAGGAGCCTAGCAGCGAAAAGACCGAAGATCCCAAGCCCAAGACGGTGCCAGAGGATGTTTCAAAGGAGGATACCTCTGACTCTTCAGCTATCCTGACTCCTGCTCCATCAGAGCCCGAGTCCAAGGTCGAGTCTACTGATGCCGCTGTCAAGGTGGAGGAGCAGCCTCGAGGCATCTCTCCCCAACCGGACGATATGCCTGCACCTCTCTTCTCCGCCCCACCTCCACCAGAATCTGGAGCTGACCGCCCACCACAAGCGGCTGAAAAGGCAGCTGGTGACGCTCAAGCTGCGACAGCCGAGACCTCTGCCACGGAGACAAAGACCGAGGAGGCCAAGGAGGACAAGCCTAAGGAGGAGCAGCCTACCGGTCAGGCTACCGAGGAGCCCGTTGTTGGAGATTTCCTGAAGCTTCAATTTGTTGAACACCGTGTTGTTCCAACCATTCTTGTAAGTCAGCCATTCCCTCCACTGATTGTCATCTAACATGGGCAGAACTTTTTCTTTACATACCCCTGGAACAACTTTCTGCATAATGTTGTGTACGATATCGTCCAGCAAGTTTTCAACGGTCCCATGGACCGCAGCTTTAACCCTGCACTGGCCGTTTCACTGTTCGAAGCTGCCGACATCACGAGTGCCATCATCAACGGCCAAAAGGCCAGCGACGAGTCCCAGGCCAAGACCAAGACCCGCATGGGATACATGGGTCACCTTACCCTCATTGCTGAGGAGGTCGTCAAGTTCACCGAACGCCACCCTCCGGAGCTCCTCTCGGAGACTGTTCTTGACCGAGTCATGAGCCAGGAATGGATCAGCTACGTTGAGGGATCACTCGCCGAGACACGCGAGCGAGACAATGCCATCCTCGGTGGTGTACGACCAGAGGTAGCTATGGGTAACCGGTCAATGGGTGGCAGTGGGCTTGGCGGCGTCGGCCTTTCTGGCTTGAGCGGAGGCTCTGGCGGTGGTGGTTCCAGTGCACTTGCGGAAGCTGGCCTTAACGGGGGAATAGAGCTCAGCCAGGACAGCGGAAATGGCATCGGCCCTTTCACTATCAGTGGGGCCACATTAATGTCCGGCTTTGGCAGCAGCAGCGATGAGGAGGATGAAGATGGGGACGAAAACGAGGAGGACGTTAATTCCGAGGTGAGTGGTGTTTCCGCTGAAGCTGAAGACGATGGTTCGGATCACGGCGTCCCTGGATACCCTGGCGTAGCAGAAACATTGGAGGATGTGATCATGCGGTCTCCTGAGACTTTTGCATCACAATTTCCTGACTTGGATTACCCGGAGGATGTCACAAGGGGGTCTCCTATGGACTTGGACGAAACTGTAGCACACCATCAGCGCTCATCTCAAGATGAAGAGCAGCAGCACGCTGAGCAGGTTGAGGATGTCTCAAAACCAGAAGGCAACCCTTAGGAGGACGCACCTTACTGGGGAACACTTGATCGTCCACGTACCAGACGAGAGAGGCGAGACAGGCGTCGCCCTGAGATGCTGCAACTTGACGACCTTGAGACCTTTGAGGACGTCGAGGTTGGAGAGCTCATGAAGCTGCTGACGACACCGAGGTTTTGAGACATTTATACCAGGCGTTGTGGGATAGAAAGGGTGGATGGATGGCTGGGGGGATTATCATGTAAGGTCTGGATTGACCTAGTTTGGGATGTGTATAGAATAATGATTGGCAACGGAGACAAGAGTTAGGAGTGCACGGTGCTACGAAGGAACGAAATGGAAAGGGGGATCAAGCTTCGATGCCAGTGTTTTCAGGACGCCTTTCCCTCCGACTCATCTCATCTCATTTCATCTATCACATCTCCTAGTGTCAACTGATCATTTCACTCAAGAGCGCCTCGTACTGACGAGACATTTCTAGTTCCGAGCTTACACGGACCCCTTGAACTCAGGATCAATGGAACCTCCATCGATTCCTCCACCACCTCCACCTCCCCCGCCGCTGAACATCCCTCCTTCTAGGGCGAGACTCCAACTAGCAGCTCGACTGGCGATGCATCAGAAGAACAACCAAGCACAGTCATCTGGGAATTTAAGTAACGACGATGATGACGATGACGAGAACCCTACAGATCCGTTTGCCGATACAGAAGAGGACTTTGACGATGATGATCAGACGCAAGGTGATGAAAGGGGCGCATGGTGGAGAGATGTGGTGAGGGATCGCGGAGGCAAGCCAGATGGGAATGAATCAGACGACGAGCGTGACGATGACGATGACGATGAGTTTGGAGATTTCGCCATGCCAGAAGACGACACTCAAAACGTTATACGACCTCAACCTGTGAATCCTGCAAAGGAGGGTTCAGCTTCAACGAGGGGGTTGAGTGGACTATGGCCGTTTGGACTGTCAAAGGCGGAGAAGGAAAAGGAGGGGAGTAGACAGGCTGCTGAGGAGGGAAAGGATGATGAAGTCAAGGCTGTGGAAGTGAAGGAGGCCAAGAGAAGAACGAGCATTGAGGATCCTGATGATGATGAGGTTGTGGTTTAGATACCTGAGATGGGAGGATTAATGGTGTACGATATGAATAAAGGAATTGTTATGGGTTATGTGTATGTAGAATTGCATCAAGACAGTTGTTTCAACACGTGGTGTGCCATGATGGATGTAGATGCTCTATCTGATGTGCTGCTTCGTCGCGGAGTTGACTTGCCAGGAATAGAAACATCTTTCTTTCAGAGCTCAGTGCCATTACTCTGTACATTCTCTCATTTCAGCCCCCAGCGAGATTAATAATAGACAAAACGTTGAAGTTAGAAGGATTGGATCCCTTGAATCATAGCTGAGCCCTCAGGCGCTTAGACATGACGCGGTCCGTGTCTTGAAGCGTGAGCACTAAAACGGCCCCAGCTCAATCTCGCTTATAGCCTTATCTCGCTTGTAACCGAGGACACTCCCGTCTCGGAAACACGGGAAGTGCTTGTTTGAAAAGGGAAATCACACTTCGTATTCAACAATTATTTTGTTCTTTAAACTTTTACGCATGGGGACGAGGATTTGTTAGTTTGTTTTATGTTTAGAGCGGGAGAGAAGACGGGATGAAGAGGACAGGGTGTCTTTGGGAAAAGCTTATTGTTAACAGTGTTTAATCTCGGTAACTTCGCCCTGCAGATCTGGACCAAAGTTCTCTTTTTTTTCTTTTCGCTAAGGTAAGGAGTAGGGATATGACAATAATAGGTACGGAGTATGAAGTGTCGGTTAACTTGGGGGTATCAGGTCAGAGTGTAAGACTTGCAGATGCGAGGGGGCCAAAGAATGGATGTATGTACAGCGGTTGATGGAGAGCAAAAGGGGAAAACTTGCGATAATAGATTTGGGGGTTTGATCCTTCAATACGAGTGTGCTATGACGAACTCTAACAAAGTTTGGAGTTGAAGAGGCCCGAGGGTACTCCGTAACAGCCGTGTTAATGCAAGAGTAACATCGTCGTGAAGATCAAAGACCATCAGTATTTTAAACTGTCAACTTGAAACAACTCAATTCAATTCTCTAACTTTACCACTTTGTGATGGCTCTCAATCTCGATGATTGTCAAAGCCAAGTAAATAGGAGCAGACGCGCATTGCGGCACGTCATGGCGTGGTGATGGAGTATTGATCACGGTCTCAATTCGCTGTAGTCTTGAGTAGCGGGTACTTATGCCGTCTGCTTGAGCTGGTTGGGTCGGGGGTACCTTGTACAACTGACATCTTGGGGGCTGTGAGTTGGAGACAGGATTCAAGATTTGGGATGTTTGAGGATGGAGGGCATGTCATAGAAGACTGCGCATATAACAAGAAGAGAGAAATAGTAGAATAACTCGAGGATCTCATCATCAGTTACTGATGTCTTGTTGATTCATCATCAGTTCAATACAATGTCTCCCACAAGACCAAGCCTTCCAAGGCTCATCACCGACTTCTCCCACGACTCACCAAACCAACTCATAGAAGCGATAGCCTCAACACTCTCCATATCGCTCGAAGACATTCTTCTCTTTGATTCATTCACCGAACTGGGCGGCGATGAAGAAGCAGCAGAACTCGTCCGCCAAACATGTCAAAGCAGAGGTTTTGTTATTAAAAGCGACGACATAATGGCGTGTCAAACGCTAGCCGAGCTTCAGACCAGATGCACCCCGAAATCAAGGTCTGACTCGGTAGAGTCTTATTCCTCGTCCTCCAGCGCAAGTGCTGGGGGGGTTGTTAGTGGTAGGGCTGCAGGGGGAAGCTCAGCAGTGGACCCTAATTTGGAGAGCTTACTGGAGTCATTTCCCAGCGTCAGCAGCGTGTGCATGGTCTCCCCCAGAGCAGGCCCATTCGACGGCCAATTCGTTGCTCTTATTAAGATCGGCTGTACCTCTAAATCTCTCCCTATCGACTCTGTTAGGGACGAGATTTCTTCACTTCGCATGGCCGTGCAGCAGCCCCAGATATGGATTCCTACTGAGCTAGACTTTGACGATAAACGTGGCGCGCAAACATGGGTGCAGAACATGGACGAGATTACCTACAAGGAAGTCATGAAGCTTCAGATTCCTACGCGACGACGGGTGGTGACGAGGGAGGTGGGCAGCGTGGGGAGTGAGGATCTGGAGGTGTTTCCGATGAGTGCGATGCAGCGGATTTATTTGGCTGCTGTTCAGAATGAAAGTGAGGGTGAGAGGTGGACGAAGGGTTTGTTGGTTAGGGTGAAAGGCGGTGCGGAACCGGCTGATGTGGACGCTGCGATTGAAGCCATCGTCGCTAGGCATGACATGCTCAGAGCACGGTTCGTCAAGGGCGATGAGTGGATGCAGTGCGTTACCCCCAAAGGCACAAATTCCTACACTCTTTCGCATCACGTTGATGTCGGTGAGGATGAGATACTCACGCTCATTAACGACACCGAAGAAGCGATTGATCCCTTCGATGGACCGGTTTTTGCGGCGATGTATATTCATAACCAGGACAAGCAGATGCTGTATCTCGCGGCGCACCAACTCGTCCTCGATTCTCTGTCTTGGAGGATTATTCTCAGCGATTTGGAAGAGTTGCTCCAAAAAGGCACGCTTTTGTCCGAGGGCAGTGTGTCATTTGAGCGGTGGATTGAATATCAAGGTCATGAGATGGAGCAGAGGCTGTTTGAACCGACACTTCCGTTTGATGTCTTCTCTGCGGATCTGGAGTATTGGGATTTGGATCAGGAAGATAATACATACGGAAACTCGGATCGCTTGTCGTTTCAACTCACTGCGGAACAGGCATATTCTCTGGAACAATCGACAGCGCAGGTCTTGAGAACGGATTCGGCAGATGTCATACTCGCTGCGCTACTGCTCTCATTCTGTCAGGTCTTTCCTGATAGAGTGCTACCGACGCTGTGGAAGCAGGAAAATGGGCGGGATGCTCCAAAGGGAGATTTCAACATCTTGGAAACGGTTGGATGGTTCGCTTCGTTATGTCCCATGGGCGTGTCTGTTAATCCAGATACGGATTTGATCGGGGTCATTACTTTGATCAAGGATACGAGGAGGAGTATTCCAAGATCAGGTGTTCCATTCTTCAATTCTGAGTTTTCATCATCGCAAGGCGCTGCGATGAACATCCCCCTCGAGATCATCTTTAACACAATCGACACCACGAAACAGCTCCAACGAAAGAACGGATTGTTAGAACCTATCGCCATACGTGGTCAATCTCATTTCAGATCTACCACCGGATCCGACATTGGAAGAATCGCTTTGTTTGAAGTCTCGGCGATGATGGATAACTCTGGAGGTCAGATCGATGTGGTGTACAACAAAACTTGCAAATTCCAGGATAAGATCCAAACATGGATTCAAGTCTTTGAGTATCAACTCCTCGAAGCCATCACAAAACTCGAATCCCACGAACCACAACTCACACTCTCCGACATCCCTTTAATCCAATCATCGTATCAGGCTCTCGAGCGACTCACATCAGATCGAAGAATTAACATAAAAGACATCGAGACGATACAGCCCATCACACCAGCGCAGCAAGAACTCCTCATCGCACAATCTCAAAACAGCGAGTCTTTCCACATTCACGTCTCTTATCAACTCACAGGCTTGAGTCATATAATCGATGTTATGAGGTTATGTGAAGCGTGGGAGGTTATTGTCGCAAACACACCTGCTCTAAGGAGTATTTTCATCGATGCTGTTTCGAGAGAGAGTTTGTTTGATCAAGTTGTGCTCAAGAAGATTTCACCGAATATTTTGTTCATTGAGACGATGGATCCGAGAGAAGCGATTGGGTCATTGCCGGGGTTGAATATGGGATTTTGTGAGCCGAGACATAGACTCTCGGTGTGTTATAATCCTGAAGGGATGGTGGTGAGGCTTGATGCTAGCCAGGCACTCTGCGATGTAAGTCCCCGTTCTCATACCGTCAAGTGCGATGTTAACTGTGATAGCTACCGAGTCTTCACCTCTTGATAACAGAGCTAAGCCGTGTATACTCCGGTCAAGATCCGCAGGACAATTCATCGCTTCACAACACATATCTCCACCAAATAGCCTCCATCGACACAGCGTACAGTCTCGAAGTTTGGAAAACGAGTCTATCCTACGCAAGACCATGTATCTTCCCACCGCTTTCAATAAACACAAAGAATACCTTCCACACCACCCCCTTTGATCTCGACATCCCGACTATGCAAATGCGCATGTTCTGCCAGCAGAACCAAGTCCACGCCCAAGCTGTCTTCCAACTTGCATGGGCTCTCGTCCTTCGTGCCTTTGTAGGCATGGACGCTGTTACTTTTGGATATCAATTCTCCGCAAGAGATGAGCAACTCCTCTGTGGGATTGAAGAACTCGTCGGGAGTTTCGCGACGATTTTGCCGTGTTATGTCGAGATGCCGCCTCCTGCTTCTCTGGGACAGTGTCTTGCTGTCGTGGGTGAAGGGTATGCTAATGCGAGAAAGCATGATAACCTCACCATGTCTGAAGTCCAGCATGCGTTGGGGCTTAAGGATAAGAGGTTGTTTAATACGTGTCTTTACTTCCATGAGGAGAATAATCTCGTTGCGGGCGATGAGTTGATAACAGCGCCTTTGACATCTGGGCGCAAGACGGATTGTGATGTGTCGCTTACGCTTATGTTCATCAACGATCGATTGCACGTCAACTTTACATCTCGGCATCTTTCAACTTCTCAGATTCAGAGTGTTATGAATAGTTTTCACTCAGCGCTCACGCAAATCCTCACGACACCAGAAAAGCTCATCGTGGAGACAGATCTTCTTACAGATAGGGACTACGCCCAACTCGTCGTTCAAGACTGGACCACGCAATCTCAAAAGATCTCTTCATGTCTTCATGATATTATTCTTCAGCATAGTCTTCTTCGTCCAGATGCAGAAGCTGTCTGTTCCTGGGATGGAGATATAACATACGCGCAACTCTCAACGCTTGTGTCACGACTTAAAACATACCTCGTCAATCTCGGTGTTGGGCCTGGAACTATAGTCCCCGTTGTTCTTGAAAAGAACCATTGGGCGCCTGTTATCATCCTTGCTGTTCTTTCAGCTGGTGCTAGTTTCGCAGCGTTGGATTCGCAGGATGCTAGTACGGTGAAATCGACTATTGATTACCTCAATCCTCATATCGTTCTGGCGACTGAGACTGCGTGGAAGGATTTGAGTTCGTTGGCGATCAATCTTGTCATTGTTAATGATACATTCTTCGCAATGCTTACCCCGTATCTTTCGACAATGGGACAAGAAGCAAATCCCGACCATGCAGCGTGTGTCTTTGTCACGCCCAAGAAATCGAGGAGTATTTTCTTCACACATGCTTCACTCCTCTCTGCATCCTTCGCCCAAGGACCAGCGCTGAAACTCAACAGCGAAAGCCGCGTTCTTCAACTCTCAGCCTTCAACGTCGATATCTCCCTGGTGGAAATTCTCGGAACGCTAGTCCACGGCGGTTGTGTCTGTATTCCTTCAGCGCAGGAACGAAGTAACGATATCGCTAGTGCTATGGCTCGAATGGATGTTACATGGTCATACATGACGAGTCTCATCGCGAGGAGCATTCATCCAGATTCAGTACCGAGTTTACGAACGCTGTGCTTTCGAACGAGAAAACTTGATCCTGATACGTATATGCCGTGGCTTGAAGATCATGATATTCTTCTTGCGTACGGCGCTCCGGATATTTGCCCGCTTGGTATTTCAGTAACCGAAGTTGAAAAGGATAACAGCTTGGACGTCATTACACCACCGGTCACAGGTCGTTTCTGGGTGCTTAATCCTGACAATCACAAGAAACTTATGCCTGTCGGTGCGATCGGTGAATTGGCCATCGACAGTCCTCTCGTCACGCCGCATCGCTTTGCACTGGACAGGCCTCTCGTTGCACCAGATTTAGATGGTGATCGACAAAGACCTCGATACTTGAAGACAGGACATCGTGTGCGGTATCTCGACGATGGAAACGTCCAGTTCATTTCCAGCGTTCGAGACGAAGTTAGAGTTGGTGGTTTAATGGTCGACGTCGCGCAAGTTGAGCAACTCATGCGCCGCTGTCTAGGCCAGGGCATCGATGTGGTAGTTGACTCCGTCACGATGCGCGACACAGGTCCTTTACTAGCTGCGTTTCTTCAGCTCGGTCACGCTATGCAGCCGAATGAGAATCTTCACAATCTCACCCCTGAGACTAGAGAGCGGATGTACATCGCTAAGAAGATGTTTGAAGCATCCCTCGAGAACCCAACGTCCAACACGCCGCGTCTTCCACGACACTCTATCCCAGCAGTGTTTATTCCTGTCAGAGCATTTCCCATGTCAACGTCTCTGAAGGTCAACCGGCGAAAACTCCAGCGCAGCGTCGCTAATCTCTCGACTCACGATGTCCTGCTTATGTCGCATGTTCCTAACCCAGGAGAAATCCAACGTTCAACTCTCTCGCAAAAGCCCCTGCCCTCAACTGGCCCTGAAGAAGCAATGCGAGAGATGTGGGCAAACACCCTTGGTATCTCTGTTTCTGCTGTCAAAGGCTCAAGTACCTTCTCATCAGTCGGCGGGAATAAATACCTCGCTGCTCATCTCGTCATCACAGCTCGCAAAAGCGGTGTTTACATCTCACTATCTGATCTCTTAGGCGAACGTACACTTACCGAGATATGTCGCTCCGCTGAGTCCTCGACGAAAGAGCCCTCAGCTAGAAAACAAGTCGCGAGGAAGATTGACACCAAGTTCGTCAAGGAAGTCATCGCACCGCAACTCGGCGTCTCTTCACCTGATGTTCTCGACTTTGCTGAAGCGTCCTCCCAACAAGTTCGTGCTCTTGAACTAGGAATGTTTCCAAATCGCGCTGATATAATCTGTCTCGCCCTTCGTTTCAACGGTCCCATCGATACAGCGCGACTCGAAACAGCTTGTAAAGGCCTGAGCGACATGCACGCTATTCTCAACGTAGCGTTCATTACTCACTTGCACACTGTTTATCAAGTCCACTGTGCTTCTTTCAAGCCCCCATTCTCGACCATTTCCTGCAGCACAGGCTCGCTTGAGGAAGTCACGCAGAATCTCATCAAGGAGCATCAATCTCTACCTTTTGATCCAACAACGCCTGTTACGAACTTTACATTCTTAAATGCAGAGCAACAAGGATGCTTGGTTATTCGTCTGAGTACTTCTCAGATCGACGATGTAGCAGCTCATTTACTCGTTCACGAACTCACTTCTCTCTACGAAGGAGATGACACAACTGATGTACCGAGATCTTCATATCTTGACTACACGCGCGCTTCACGAGTAACACGTGCTCAGGGTCTAGAATACTGGAATGTTCAACTTGAGAATGCAAAAATGACAAAAATCATCGCCCACACACGCCCCGTCGCTCCAGCGTCTCTGTCTGAGATTCGAACGGTAAAGCATACAACGTCTCTAGGCCATCTATCCTCCTACGGAATGACTCCCGACGCAGCGCTAAAAGCGTCATGGGCCATCGTCCTCTCTACACTCTCATCTTCTCACGACGTTCTCTTCGGCGAAGTAATCCACACTTCGACCCCTGATATCGTCGGTCCCATGACAAACATCCTTCCTGTACGGGTTCAATTCCCTTCTAGTCACAGCACACCCCTCGATCTCATGAACTGCATCCAACTCCAGCGCCAATCCCACTCTCGCTTCGAGACATTCGGGTTTCAAGAACTCGTCAACAGGTGTACAAATTGGCGTGCCTGCACACGCTTCAGCACCGTTGTACAACACCATATCCCTGGGCCGCAAGATGGGTCGTCGACGATGAATATCGACGGTGCGACGTTTACGTACAAGATGGTGGAAGCGTGGACGAGGGACTTTCCAGATCTTTTTATAAGGTCGAGTGTCGAAGCAAATGATCGTGTTGTTCTGGAGATCAAGTACTCTGAGGAACGAGTCACTGCTGCGTTTGTTCAGAATTGTTTGAGTTTACTTGTTGCAGCATGGGAGACTATCACACATCCTGAGACGATTCATCAACCGATGATTCACTCATCAGACGAGATTTCGAGATCACAGAGGCAGATCCCTTTACCTGCCAAACAACTCCCTCAAGGACCACCAGTTGAATCACTCGATGCCTCTCAACGCAGGGATCTTCAAATCTCTATCGTCAAGGCCTGGGATAAAGTCATAAAACCCTCTTCCACAGGCATTCCAAAGGATAAAATCCCCACGACACCATTCTACGCCATCTCAGGCTGCATTCTCCCCGCACACACCCTCACAGCTGAACTCAACAATGTGCTCCCCGTTAGCATAACACTAGAAGACGTTTTAGCCCATCCAAGCATGCACTCCCAACTCGAGCTCGTAACACGTCTTCTCCCTCCCAAGTCAGACTCTGGATCTCTACTCCGCCCAAAGTCAAAGTCTGGTCCTGAGCGCTCAACGACAACAGCACTTCGCAACGGACTACGAAATCTCAAGAACAGAAATAGCATGCTGAGTCTGAAAAGCAGCTGGATCAAGAACAAGCGTCCCTCAACAGCGCACTCAGACGAGGAGCCTGTTCCTGTCATCCCAGAGACGGTACCAGAAGCGCCTGTTCAAGTGCTCTCGCCCATCCCAACGATTGTGATCCCGGAGATTGGATCTTCAGATACACCTGTTAGTCCAAGCGGGCCAATGTATGAACTCGATGGTGGTCCTGTTCTCGGCGATAGACGAAGTAGCGGAGGATCATCGTGGAGAACAGCTGAAGAGGGGAGTCTGATGAGTCCCGTTAGTCCAGTGAGTCCAGGACGGAGGGTATCGACATGGGGAAGTATGTTTGAACTGCCCATGAGAGGGCGGTCACCATTTGGAAACAAGTCACCGAGGTGATACACTAATTGTGATTTCTTATGTTGAGCCTGATGGATAATGATGATGATGTCTTATTTCTTAGTTTTTGGTAATATGTAGATAATAATGAAGGATACCCATTGAACCAACTCCAGCTCGCTTGTAAAACACCCATGACTATACGAGTAAATGAGCCCAAACTGCAGACTTTGAACGAACTGATTCAACTAACACCATGCTAATCCCCGGCTTCACTATATCACATGCCAAACACCAAAACGTGCAAACAAATTGTCCTCGACTACAACCTCTTGGTTTTTTATACAATATCTGTCCCAACAGACAATCTCTATGTCAATGCAACCGGGGTATATAAATCTTCCAGGTAATTCAAAAATGTCCCAATACAAATAAACGCACGCTCAAATCCCATATACATTGCGCCAGATCATCTCGTCATGATGCCCCCAGTCGAGGCGGCTAGTGGAATTCACCCACCCGAGGGCCGAAGTAATCCGTGCCCTCGAGAGGTTGGAGGGGACATGCGTCGTCCTCGCATCCCACGTAGCCAACTGTGTTGCCCCACCAGTTGAATTCGGTACCTTCAAGCTGGAGGGAGAAGAAGATGATGATGCCTGCAATGGCGATACCGCAGGACCAGGCTGCAGAGAGCACGAAGTTGTACTGCAACTGTTAGTATTGGTTCGGGAGTCTGATGAGGGCGAAACTTACTTTAGACCACAAGCCGAGGTAGCGCGACTTGAGATAAATCCAGGAAAAGTACGCAATGGGTACAGAGGGCCAGACATACGACATGTTATAAGGTGCCCAAACAATACCTCCGTACATGATAGCCACAGGGTGAATCTGTCTTGTCCAGGTCCAACTGGGGAACCTGTTGTTGATAGCCCAAACAGCCAGAACAACCACAACACCGAGAGGGAAACCGATCAAGACCTCAGTGTAGAGACCGTCCTTTCCAAAGATCTTGCTGGGTCCAACAGTACCCCAGAGAACTGAAGCAGTGAAGAAGGTGTTGACACTGGGGCAAGTCATCTTCCATCGAGCATCCTCAGTGCAGACTCCCTCGATCTGGGTCATCTGGAAGTTGAGAACACCAACGCAGACAAAGGTGCTGATGAAAGTAGCGATGATCTGAGCGAAGAAGGTGTGTCGAGGAGGAATCTTGACGTAGTGAGCGAGCTTAAGATCGTTAGAGAACATGACAGCGTGGGCGCAGGTGACGTAGCCGAAAGACTTGAAGTAGTTCATAGCCAGGGCATTGCCTTCGACGAAAGAACCACCAATGAACTCGGCAAGAACTGTCAGGGTGACCTCGATACCAGTCATGGCCTTGATGATGCCGACGGGAATGACGAAGACAAGGCAAAGCGCAAGACCGTAGAAAATCACACCGGGAGAAGTGTGGGTGTCCCAGCCAGCAATACCAGAAATACCAAATGCAATAGCGCAAACAAGGCAAACCATGTACCACCACTCAGGAACTTCACGGTAAGCCTTCATGAGACGAGTGTGAACGTCGAGATCGTGAACTTCCTCAGTGCGCTTTGACTTCCTCCTCATGCTGTTGAAAAGACCCTTGAAGCCAGTAACAATTTCGCGTCGATGGAACAGAAGAGCATAGGTAAGGGTCGAAGTGTAGATACCGAAGAAGAAAATGTAGATGACAACGTTTCCAGCGCCCAAAAAGGGAGGAGAGTAGTCGGCGTATTTCTTGGCATCGAAGAGTCCTCGGTCGTTGATGGCTCGAGTGACGTTGTACAGCTCGCCCCATCGGTCGTAGACACGGTTGGTGTTGATGGGAAGGTATCCCGTGTTGTAGATGTTGGAGTACCAGAGGCCGAGAACCACCCACATGGAGATAAAAGCGCCAATAAATCGGTTGAAAGTACTGAAGAAAGGAACCATGAGCGGGTCAGCAGAATCCCAGAGGAGAACGTTCCAATCCCAGGTTGGGAATGGGTTGATGCCAAGCCCATTGTTGAAACCAGTGATGGTGTTGAGGTCACGGTTATAGGGATCAATCCAAGACATCCAGCTGAAGTTGGAGAGCGAGGTCCAGATGTAGTTGGGGAACCAAAACCAGACAAACATAGCGCCGAACATGACATAAAAGAACTTGATTCGAGAAACGCGCCAGATCTTGCCAAAGGGACCCTGCACCGCGGAGTTGTTGTCGGTATGGAAAGCCGAGTTGAGCGCAATAGTAACCAAAGACGCAGGCCAAACACAGTACGAGGGATAGACGAGGAAGCGACGGCAAACACCAGCCATTCCATAGCCGATAAAGTTGGTGCTCAGCGCGATCAAGATCTGGTATGCAAAGTGGGAGGCATATGGCTGGTTGAAGTACTGGGGCAGATACTGAACCCAGATGATCAAGTTGGTATAAGGAGTGTTGTACGCAACGTTGGCCATGATGGTGATGAGCATATGCTCCTTCTTGGAGAAGGGACCTGGGTTGAGGGAATGGCGCACACCGAAGAGAGTGATGCCATAATCAGGAAGCCACCTTTCGCAACCTTTGCCAATTGGATATGAGAGCAGCTGAGCGACATTGGCCATGATGCGAATGGCAGGTTGGCGGATATCGAAAAGCTGATTGGTGAAAGCAAGAAGCATTGAAAAGACGAGACCGATTGTCCAACTTCGAATAGTTGATGAAGGGATAGAAGTATCATCCTTGTTCTCGACGACGGCACGAACCTCGGCGTAGGGGCTGTTATTTGTGATGAGAGCAGCCTCGAGTTTCATCTCCTGCACCAGACTCTCATGCTTCTCGGGATTTGTAAAGAGTTCATCGTTCTCGAGGAAGGCCTTGATCTTTTGGATAACTACGAGTGGGAAGTTGGGATCCTTCTCGTGGATGCGATAAACGCGAGCCATTATGTGGCGCACATCTTCAAGTGTGTACTTTGAGGCCAGTTCGCGAGCCTCGAGTAGGTCATCTTCGGTGACGTGAAGGTCCTGCTCGGTTGTTTGGAAATCGGGCATGTCATCCTGATCGTAGGAGAAAGACTGTTGAGGTCCTATGTGTCAGTCTAATTGATCCGCAGTAGGTGCATGTCCAAATGAAGCAGGTAGCGCAAAGCAAGGCAAAGTAACTAGACTCACCTCGTCAAACTCGGATGATGAATCGCTGGCGACATTGTGCTGGTGCTGGTGCTGAGCCGGAGGCAATGGGTCAAGAGGGATCTCTTGGGCCACTCCTGTGGAAACCCTCTTTTCGTTGTCGGCCATGGCCAAAGGCCTCCTTTAGGCAATGGATCTTGAATTCCACCAATCTCAATAGCCGTACCAAAGTCCCTCGACCTTGGGTCGCTCTCTATGCGTCTTTAGTCGATTGCGCGAACGGAAGAATTGACTGAGGCGAGAATGATGGTCAAACGACAAACGTCGGTGTGTTAATTCAGATCGTGTCAAGGAACTCGAAGTGGTCGAGATGGTGCTATTGAGGCGATTGTAGCGGTTGGCAAGAACGAAAGAGTGACGGAGATGGCGCGACGGAACAAGGCTCGCGGATGAACGAGAACGGGGGGAGCCGGTATTGAATACGTTTTACCACGGGCTGAAGTGAGTGGTAAAAAAGCAGGTATTCTAGCGTAGGCACGTTGCGTGGGTGGTCGGATCGAGAGTCGAGTCGAGTCTAGACGGTGGAACAAGGTACGCGTGGCGCTGCCGTCGGTCGATAACTCTTTCTCAGCTGGCAGGTATCGCGAAAAGGAAGACCAGGGGAAATGAAAGACACAACAGAGTATGGAGCGAAGCCGAGCCCAGGATGAGGAGAAGAGAGGCCTGTGAAGGGTACGAAAGAGGTGACGAAGAAGAGAGGGCGGGAGAAGAACAAGATCGGAGTCCGGCAAAGAGCCAAGCGTGCGTGCGTGAGGGAGAGTGAGCGAAATGGAAATGACGGGATGGACGAGATTCGCAAAGCAATTGGACTAGAGGCAAGGGCCCTGAAGTGAAAGAGAGTTACAGTGAGAAGACACGGGGAGCGTTAGGGGATTGAGTGGACTGGCGACTGGTTCTGTGGCGGGACCTGGAC
The DNA here is from genome assembly GCA_013186905.1 of Fusarium udum. Classification (NCBI taxonomy): domain Eukaryota; kingdom Fungi; phylum Ascomycota; class Sordariomycetes; order Hypocreales; family Nectriaceae; genus Fusarium; species Fusarium udum. The sequence goes on along the minus strand of JAAQPG010000343.1, from coordinate 7,788 downwards.
AGACAGAACGCAAGACAGGGCAGGTCAGGATTTTCGGTGGAGAATTGGGAGAGTCTAGATGGGATGTGATTGGTCTGGAGAGAGGCGAGCCGGGGGGCTTGGGCTTGCAAAGAACCCCCAAAAAAAGGCTCGGGCTCGGAACTAGGGAGCCGTAGTCCAAAAGCAAGCAACCCAACGGCAAAGACGGCAGAAGATACTTGCCGGGTAACACTGAGAGATATACTCTGTAGGTACAGTACAGTACCTCATTCATCAAGCAGCGGGATACCTCAGTGTGTCTGGTCTCTCTACTCACTATATTTCTGTCTTGGCTCTTGTGACTGTCCACTGTGTACTATTCCTTGATCTTGAAAGACAAGACAAGACAGACAAGACAGACTTGGTAATGGCTGCGAATGAGGTGGGAGGAATCAGTCACTACCCCTTGGCTCCTGGTTGGTCCCCTTCTCCATGTCTTGGCGCTATCGACCAAGTGGAACAAGCCACCACCACCACCTGCAAACTACACGGCCACTCCGTTGAGGATGACTGAAGAGGATCAATCTGAGATAATCTATAATCTCAGTTGTTTAGAGATGCAATTGATGCCATCTCATCTTCATCAACATATAATCTCTGGACGTGTCTGTTGTTGTGTCGTGGTTCAAGATGTCGGGTACGTACCTCCTCGGAACTGACGGCACGGCTACCGGCCTGTTTCGTCTCGGCGCTGTCCTCTCCAGCTCTCACCTCACAGTGATTGTCCCATTCTAACGCCGATTACCCGGCATCAAGCCACCTCGAGCGAAATCTACAGTACAGTTTCCGCTTGTAACATCAACGAAACATGCACCTTGCTCCTCATTGGTCTCTTTGCACTGATCATCAACAACTTCAAAAAGAACACGGGTCTCGGCACGACTTCTTCAATTGTTTGTTTGTTTGTTCGTAACTGTCGTGATTGATTGCTGTGGGGTAGGATTCAATGTGAGGTACGAGCTGCATCGTATGTACGCCCATGGGATGGTACATACTGTACGACAACGGCACACCAAGGCATGGCAAGACCTTGCCGACTGACATGACAGTATTCTTGGCGATAGTCATCCAAGACCTGGTTGTAGATCTTTTAGTGTGTCGACTGATCAGCATTCAGCTGACTCATGTGGTATAGGGTGGGTAGCTTTGTCCGACTTCACATCACTCAACCACTCACTCGTACGCTTCACTTGATACCATCAATTACACAAAGAAGTGTCAGAAGGCTAATAATGAGCTTGTGTCAAAGATATTCCTAGTTGGTTTCAGAGAATTCTTATTTGAATCGACCGTTCTGTGTAGTACCGTGGACATTGAGTGATAGTGCTTGGCTCTATTATGCTGTTTGCACTGCTCATCATCGTAACATAAAGTAATCTCACACGATAAAAGGGGGTTTTCTTAACTTGGATAACAAGTGTAATTTGACCTGGCATTCTACAAGTAAAGTCGCATTTATCGATGAGTCCTCAGATAGTGCAGTTACAGTATCAGTTAAATATTTAAGTAACTCTCCTATGGATGTTCTGCATGTGGCATCAGAGGACAATGACTATATTGAGAATAGTGGCTGCATTCCGTTTTTGAAGAGAAACTCGAATCCTAGGTAGTTCGGAATATCTGGTCTAGAATAGTTAATGTGCATGTTGCTTGACACTAATCTTTGGTCTATGATCAGAGGTGATAACAAAACAAGGAGATTAATTATTTGTCTATCCGTCTATTTCCCATATGCCCAGTCCCACTTGCACCCAAAAAGATGATGAAGACCCCCATAACTCCTTCAATGCATCCCTTCCTTCCTCAAAGCGAGTTCAAAATACCGTCAACGTTGGCAAAGGACAGAAGCTTGTTGGTCTCATACCACACCTTGTCCGCAAAAGCCTTACCCTCTTGCGTGTACAAGAACTTAGTATAACTACCAATCATTAGTGACTGACAACATCTGGATTGTATCGCCAAACTTACTGGTGAATTCTCCAATCCATGATATAAGACCCATGAGTCTCCTTGCCCATGACAACACCAGCTTGCACAAGCGTACTAGCTCCGTTCTTAATGTTCCGAGCAGCAATCCAGTTGACGAAAGCAAAGATGTATCGAATGATGATGTTTCCCTGCCCTCGTGCCAAGCTAGTTCCGCCGACTAGACCTGGATCAACGAGGTTGACAATCACATCCTCAGCTTTGACGCGCTCAGCCAGCTTGACGATCCAATAGTGTGCGAGGGCCTTGGTTCTAGAATATGAAGGAAGGGGATTCACACCGCCGGAGAAAAAAGCTTCCTTGTCGAAGAATTCCATGACGTTCTCGTCTTTGGTGTTGGGGAACTCGGCCATCAGTGCTGTGCCCGAGTTGACGATTGTGAGATGTCCTGGTTGACCTGCTGGAGCCTTTTGCTTGAGCGTAGGAAGAAGCAGCGTGGCGAGAAGAACGGTTGAGAGATAGTTGACCTGGAACGAAACCTCATGACCCTCAGGACTAAGTTCGAACTTTGTCATTTGTATACCGGCGTTGAGAATCACAAGGTCAATACGATCAAGCGTCTCGCACTTTTTCGCAAAGTCTTGAACGCTCTTGTATGCGTTCATGTCGACCTCCCAGACGAGGATCTCGGCACTGGGATACTTGGCGCGGAGGGTTGCTGCGGCGGCTTCACCCCTGGAGATACTTCGGACGGCGATGATGAGACGCTTGAGGTTCATGGCGAGGAACTGCTCTGCAGCGCCATAGCCAATGCCGGTATTTGCGCCGGTGATGATGATGGTGCTGTCCGAGAGGGAGATGTCCTTGGGGATGGGGACGGGCTTGGTGGTTTGGGAGCGGAAGAAGCGGTAGTTGTCTGGGGTGAGTTCAAAAGACTTGGGAGCCATTGTGTAGAGATGATGTGGATTATGGGGGAAGTCCGATTAGAGCTGATAATAGTTGACCGGTATTGTGGTGTTGATGTAAGGGCTGATGATCGTGTTTGTGATGTTCTGAATATGCTATAAAGACGTGGACGTCCGTATCTTTTATGTCTTTTACAACTACATTAAGCATCACGGAGATAAAGCACATATTCGCGAATAAACTGAAAAAGGGAAACAGTTCTCAACTCTGTAATGTCTTGAGTGGTATTGCAAGCCACCGTTGACGACAACGACAGAGGCAGATTGGGAACCGCTTTAGGAAAGCAATAGATTACATGCCAAGAGTTTATCTCTAGAAGAATCGAAAGAAGCATTGCATTTGCGGGCCTCTTTGACCATATCTGCGTCCTATTCGACGTTCGGACAGGCTCTCAATGCCCGAAACCGTTGGCTTGAGTACGATGAAGGAAGCGGGGCAGATGCATCTCGGACCAACATTGGGGCGATAAGAAGACTAAATACAGCCGCCAGACCTACACAGTACGGTGTTATCTCTATGATCAGACGATTCTGTCAGCCTCTGTCACCAACGATCGGCTTTAAGCTCAATCGCCAACCCGACACTAAGCCCTGTGCTCTAACCGAAATAGGAAAACAATCGTGTCTTGGCAAGATGATGCTGACAGGTCTTCTCTGGGGGCTCGATTGCTTTCCGTAAAGAGTTAACAATCTCATCTCGTCTCAACTCAACTCAACTCAACTCTTTACTCATCACTCTAAGCTTCATTCAACGACCGTTGTGTTATACAGTCATTGGTTTGAAAGAGAATACCTTTGCCTTATATCCGAGCCATCATGCTAGAGCCCTTCTTACAACCAGTCCCCGTCCCAGAATCACTCCCAGTGCGGGCCAAGCCACGAGCTCGAAAGCCTCGTCAACAGGGCTGTGAGTTATCCCCGGATGCGCTTCATCACAGTAGTGCTGATCAAGTCCAGCCAAAAAGTTCGAGTTCGTCTCTTCAGACCCGGTGGGTAAGCCAGCACCTGAATCTCGCAAGTTCATCCGCAGCCATGTAATGCGCGGCAAGAATACAAAAAGGTCACATCCAAGACATCCAGTACTGGACGTCAGAGTCGATGCTCTCCCCAGAGGTAGTGATGATGTGGAGGAGCTAGATCGTCCTGCACCCCTGGCGATCACTCGCTGTACAGATGCCATGTGGACTTTCGGCCATACGCATGCTCGCCAAGACAGAGTTTGGGTTGAGTCGCCTTCTCTTGTGGTGCAACTAGTCAAGCCCCCGCCTGATCTGGATCTGTTTACTTTTGCTACGCCCCTTGATAAAGAGTCGAGGTACTATATTTATAGATGTAAGGTTCTCACTCTGCTGTTCGTGATATAGCTAATGTTGTAGTTCTTACTACCATCAAGGAGACTCTGTATCCCGCAGAATGGTGTTTCGATCCCGACGGCGAGAAGGTATGCTGGTTCCGCTGGTTGCTCGAAGATCCGGCCTATCTTCACTGCATCTGTTTTATGGTCAGCGCCTTTCAAGACCTTATCAACATGCAGTCATTATTGGGACGTGGAAAGTATGACACTGGATGGGGCGGAGAGTTCTCAGCATCAACACGAAATCGCCTTCGGCATACCATCAAACTGTTGCAAGAAAGGCTGAAGGACCCTGCTAAACAAGTGGAGGATGCAACTACTGCAACGATCATATCGTTGGCTATGATGGCCGATGCTATGGAGGATGTCGAGGCTTTCGAAGCTCACTCGAATGGTCTTCGGCGTATTGTCAAGATGAGGGGTGGCTTACAAGGGTATACACATAATCGACAACTACAAATCAAACTCTGTCGGCGAGTTCTGCCTCATAATCCAATATTAATTACTGCTAACATCATAGCAGCGTCGACCTCGGATGGTCCATCAGAAACGGCTGCAAACCCGAGATCTACGACGGCAAGCCAGCATGGGAACCTCTCCTAGAAGCCTTCGGAACCGTAGCCTGCTCCTTCAAAATCCAAGAACCATCTCTAGACTTCATGAACCTCTACTACACTTGGGACTGGAGATTACAAAACACCTTCAAAGATCTTCGAGACTTTTCCGCTCTGGCTAACAGATACTCCCCTCGTGCCAAAAAGCTCAAGCCCGAAGCCCTCCAGGAGATCATGCTGTCAATCCAGTATCGACTTTTACAGCTTGACTTTTCGCAAGATCCAGCACCGATACAAGAAGCGCTACGCATTGGACTGCTTGCTTACGAGTCAACTATATTCTTGCAAATACAGGGCACGAAACTAAAGTCTGATTCGTTCAGTCGACAGTTGCGCGATGCCATTCAGGCAACACCTGTGCTAGGCGAGGCCACCGCTAACATCAAGCTTTGGCTTCTTGTGGTGGGGTCTATCATTGTCTTTGACAGCAGTGAAGATTGGCTTGTGCAGTCGATAAATAGTTTGGCTGGACGGCAGAGCTGGGAGGAGGTTCGGGGGCGTGTGAAGGAGGTTATGTGGATTGATGTCATTCACGATGTGCCAGGCCGGAAGGCCTTTGAGGCGGCGCAATCATATATATGAAGTGCCAGCACAGCGGGACAAAGCTTGACTATGTAGGAGTTCATTTCTCGTTCAGCCTTAGAGATATTATGAAGAATAGAAGCTATGGCGAGCTCCATGCTGTACGCAAATTCGACGACAGACTCTCCGTAAAGCAAATGATGGGCTGAGCTGTTACTTCAAAGGCTCAGGTCATGCTCAGCCAAGAGTGGCATAACGACATGGACAAGGAAAGGCTTGTTTTCTAACTCATCTTGAGAAAAGAATTGAATGACAACATCGTCAAAGAGCCCGGTGAAGGTTATAGAAACACATCATTTGAGCAAACCAGATAGATGTACGCAAAAGCATAATTCAACAACTTTACCCTTCAAATTCCTGTAGATTCATTGACGAAACTTGAATTACTATTGGCCGGCTGATGCTGAATCTTCAATCCTTCTGCGCCACTGTTCTTTGTTCTCTGGGTAGAAGCATGGAGCTATGGACAACTTCCACATTCACTACCGCAGCTTGCTACATACGCAGCTACCCGCGATGACTTGTCACAATCATGCTATCTTATACCTCAATTATCTATCCCATCCTTTGTCTCTTGCTTTTGAGTCTACATGTCCCTTCACCGCTAGGTTTTCGTCTGGTGGTGAATGTCTATGAACAAAGAAACGACGAAATTCCTTCCAGAAGTCCAGACTGACGTAGCCAGCAAGCAATATATCACATCCTCTTGGCCATCTCATTGAAGTTGTTTGGTGAAGTATAAATACCAGTCTGTGATCATCACTCAGTTTCTTCGACACAACCTCTTCTCCTTAACAGTCAGTCAAGTCAAGAGCAAACCAGCACGCATAGACATCTCACACAACTTTCTCACTTCAGTCCACAAATTAAGTCATATTCTCTTACCAAGAACCCAACAAAACGACTGTATCATCATCGTCACTATGTCCAACTACTCTCCCACCTCTTCATCTTACGAGACTGCCCCTACCTCCCCTTCGGAGACCCTCTACAACACAGAAAATCGTAGCACTACCACGGATGAGATCGTCATCCTCGTCCCGCGCACCGTCCAGCAGTGGCAGTTGGACAATGCCCTAGCCCAGGTAAAGCGTACCACCAATCAACTCGAGGCCAGCCTCTACAATGCCACCCGTGTGCTTGATAATGACATAACTCAGCTTCGTGACGACATGAATGCTATCCTTCGTCTGCGGAAGGACGACTTGAAGAGAGCTGAGCCATGCCATAACGAAACTTTGCTGTTCTGTGTTTTGGTCGTTTTGGCGGCGATTCTCTTGTCTTGGGTTTTGAAGCACCGTGGCAAGAAGCTCTTTGAGCTCCTCGGCATTGAGTAAGGCTTTGTGGCAGCAGATAGGAGGAGATCTAGGGGGAACATGTGATGAAGGAATTGGGAGAAGTATTGGACCTGGATAAAACGGTTATTGCTTGAGTTACTGCATTTGAATCTTTCATATTGTTTGGGATTGGGAAACATAGACGGTTGGGTATTTAGATTGCATAAATACACGCTTGTACTGGGTAAATTTTGGTTCATCTCTTGTGATCGCCTTTTACCTGCCTCAGGAGGAACAGTCCAACTCTGGTATGACACGAAAGGGTCAAGAGATATCGTTGGCATGAGGCATCCATATTCACTCAGGCCTCGCTTCCCAACAGCCAAGTAATGATCACCAGCTCAAGAGAGATGCTGGCACGCTTTCGCAACAGAGTATGTCATTCGACCTTCACCACCTTGCTTCCTACTTGTGATGGTATCGCCGGCGTCATAGTCGAGCAACGTGAGGGTGCGAGTTGTTATCACTCCCCCCAGCCAGTCAGTCAAAGACCACCGATAGGTAAAAGGAGACTATCATCCCACAGTTCTGCCATAATGGGAGGCTCGGAACTTGACCCTCGTGGAGACGTGTTTGAGTTCCCTCCGTGTTCTGGCATCGGATCTGTGACTCAACACAACTGCTTGGGCTAGCTTTGACGAGGGCTTTCTACTCATATTCGAATGACTAAATATGGACTCTATGTAAGAGGCAACAGTGATGACTTCATGTCTGGATACTTTCTCATTGTCATCGGAAGCCTGGCGGCTCACGGTCTTATCATCAGTAGGTGACTGCCTGTCGCTATCAAAGCCCAACACAGGAGTATCTCTTTACTCGAGGATCAGACATTCTCATTTCTCGACTGCTGAGCGTCTTATATCTTCAGATGTCGCTTATGCTTGCTTGGAAAGGTAGTGCTTTCCCGTTCGTGGTTATGAGATCCCACATTGGTAGCAGGATTATCACATCACATCGATATTGGCTTTTCACAAATGTTAAGCTGTAAACAG
>JAAQPG010000342.1:0-15889 GCA_013186905.1 Fusarium udum | reverse complement strand
GAATTAGCTGACCATCACAATTATATACTATGTGAAGAAGGCAGCTTGAGATAAAAGAGGTTGTCATTGTACGTTTCGAAGCGGACATGCGACATGAAAGGGTCCGAGACTCGGCTGCCAACGCATTAGAAATATAGCTGGGGATTGCGGCCATGAGAATGTTGACACCATACTCCAAGACGTTCAGGTGTTCCAATTTGGCCCTCAAGTCGCATTAGCGCAAGACGAATTCGGCAATCTGATTGATTGCAAGCAGCGATTTATATGGAGTACGCAGGGTTTGGCCATCATCTAGCTTTTCTTCAGCTCGCAACTAGGCGTCGATCATTTCTTTTTCCAAGGTGAAAATCTCTGGGCTTGACCGTGGCAGGAGATTGGCTTGGAGGACTGGGCAGATGTTTGCTGGAAGAAGCTGAGCCGTACTACTAGTGGTACGAGTTCAATCAGCCTCGTCAAAGAGCGTGCCGTTAGATTCGGCATAAACCTATTTCTGTTAAATCTTCACCATACACTGTGTTATTGAGCTGGCCAGTTTCATTTGGAGCATTGTGTAGCATTGACTTGTCTGTTGAGTGGCCGCGAAATAGGTCTTGACGCTGCAAATAGTCCCCCCTTCTACACAACCTCTCCCGACCAGGATCTGTCACCTATCGAGTTACAATCGAGATGAATTATCCCTGGGCCCAAACTCCAGTACCACTAACTTGAGATGCAGGGCTCACTGGAATATCAAGAGGTCCCTTGATCGCGGTGCCATCGCCGAACGTGAATGAGACCTCGTTGCGACTTCCGATTATTCCGGTGAACTGCTGAGACCCCTCGAGGCTCTCAATAGAGTTATACTCCAGAGTTGCAGCGCTGCTTTCGAAGGGCTGAGTTGGCGGGTTGACGTTGCCTGAAAAGAGGTACAAATTACCATCGATGTTGAATGTAGCGGTGAATTTGCCAGGCTGGCTGGACGTGATGAGCCCCTGCGCAGAAGACATCTGCGAAAGAGTTAGAGGCTTGTAAGCACTAAGCAAGACATTGAGGTGATTGACCTTGGATATGTGAATGTAAGGTTTGAGGATGGGATACTTGTACGAGAAGGCTTGTTGTGTGTTGGATGAGGAAAGAAAAGAGGCTTTCATGTAGGATGACCTCCATATAAATACTTCAAATCCTTCCTCCCATTGCTCACCCTGCTCATATCGTAGAAGTCGACCCAAATCTGCCGCGTCTACATTGCCCAAGAACTTCACCGACTATCAACGTCAAAGCGATGAGACAAAATACGCATCGCAGAATGTCCCCTAGTTTGGCATCAGCTTTCAGCTCCTGGTTGATCTTTCCCGCATCAAAACAGATACTTTGAGGCCAGGTAATTGATCTACACTAAAAGCAAGTTTTTGAGGGGTTTGTTGAGGATAAGAGATCAGCATCTCGGAAGATGTCCAATTGATACTTGGCGCTTTCAATAGTGCCCTGCATGTCTCATGTCTCTTGGCGCATCAGCTATACAACAACATGCACGATTGACGTCTTTAGGCAGCGAGTAAGAAATTAGTAAACGCGGAAGTCAAGTTGCCAACTATCCATTGACGAATTGATGGTCTTTAAATGACCTTTCAACCTTGGGTTGTGAGACAACATATGCATTACGTCGTCAGAATCAAAGCGCGGTTATCATTTCCATCACAGATTGCTTTTCCAAGGCAATAATAGTCATCAATATAGGAACTCCCAACTATCTATGTGCAGTTACCAAGCTTCGATCAGCAGTGTGAGTGTAATGCTCGAGCACCCATCAAAGGGAAAGGCCTAAGGACGCCAATGATAGTCGGAGCCCATGGTTTACTAGCATACTTTCCAGCCTTAGATATCACCTAGGCCTCCTTGTTGGTTAACGGAGGTTTCACTAGAGAAAGTAAGTGAGCTGTCACATTCTTTAGTGCAAAGTCAGCTTTGAGCTAGTTGATGATCTTTTCCACGTTAAGACGAACCAGCAGATCCGAGCACGACATAATAGCGAATGTTTGGTGCTCAATACAGGACTGGTTGAATATGCCTTCCACGGATGCATAGCTGGAGCATTCGACAGCTCGCCATATATGCATATTGGCGGTGTGCTTCATTATGGTTCACATTTGATCGGGGTCGTGGCAATTGGCCCGTCGCGTTTGACTGCTGTGCATAAAATGGCTAGCTAATGCCGTCACTGCATAAGCGCTGATAGAAGCATTATGGAGGCGAGGTGGACTTATGACCTTAAAGCGCATGGTATTTTTAGAGATGAGTTCACGGGCCATCAATTCTTCCACGACTCTACCGCCGTGATTGAATCTCGTTTCAATTTCAGATATCTCTGCCCTAGAGTTCTACATAAGTTCAGGGAGAGTGTAGTCGTGTATGAGCATATGCAGGTTCGAATCCTACGTTAATCATATTCTCCTCTTACTTGCCCTAGCCTATGGATAAACTGAATTTGTTTCTCATTTGTAGCCTTCGTATTTTACGTGCGCAAGTATGAGCATTTCGTCGAATCCGTCAGTGGCTGGCAAGAAAGAAGTTTGTTGATCAAACGTTGGGGGAAAGAATACAGGCGCCTCAGTGCACCTGGTAGTGGTTGCCGCCCTACCAACAACCCTAATTCTCTGGGCTACTGATGATAGAGCGCTGTAGTGCACGCGCCATCACACGTAAACTTCACAAATAATCTTCGCTCGCCTGAATCGCCAATGTCATGAGAATATCATGAGTACTAATTATTATACTGAGTGAATAAACCCCTGATATTAGGAAATGACACTCTCAGATTGAGAGTCGCCGTAGACTAATCCCTACCCACCATCCAACGTCTGTAATCGGGTCCCATGGCAGCCTCATGAGGCCAGCGTTTAAGGCAATGCAACATCAACTCGCCAATGAACATATCATGCGATATCTGTGCAAGCTGCCTCAGGTGGCGCATAAAGCCAGCATCATCAAACATACGGCCCGTGAAGAGATCCAGTTCCATCTGAACCTTCTGGCTTATACAATGCTTCAGTTCCCATTGGGTCTTGGAGACCTGTCGCTGGTTCTCTGCCTGGTCTAAGGGCACTATATAGTCAAAGGTAGAGCAGGGCCAATTGAACAGAGTTAGGTGTATTTCGATACGGCCATCGTGAGTATTTCTGACTTCCATTGTGTTTCCCTCCCAGTCATCTGGAAACTGGGGGGATGGGGGCCGGTCAGGGTTCTGCTCACCGGGGTTGTACGGTTGATACTCCATTATTGACGAGTTATTTTGACGGACACTTATGTGGAATGCGGGGAGTTGTGGTGAGCTCTTTGGCCAGCGGAATGTAGTCGGTGCGAAATATTTTACTGGAAGAACATGCTCGCCCTTCTTCGACTTTTATAGGTTGGTCCACTGCCGTGATGCCCAGTTGGCTTACTTCCTGATGCGCTTTTGCATCAGCTTTCGTTCAATGCTGTCTGTTGGATCTGCCATTCAGAGCAAGACATGTGTCACGGATGAAATGGCCCTGATGAGAGTTATTGAGCCATTCATTCACAGTAAGCCCTTTTAACATTGAATACAAGTTTCAAATATAGGCGCACTCTATTGGCCTCATGATTATTGATGAAATGAAGGCTGTCCATCAGGATAAGAGGTCTCTAGAGGCATCTACTCATCGAAGTTAAATCGATAATGATTCTGGTTCACGTTGTGCATACAGATAATTGCAATGAGATGACATGTGATTGCTTATGACTCCATTGTGACAAACTGACGAAGGACCATTCAGACGGTATGAATCATTTCGACAAATGACATGATCTACTGTCAGAGCATGCTTGATCTAAATGTATACCCAGCCAGTCCAGGCTCTAGTAAGCGTATCGTGTAGCGCTTGCGTTTCCTTCCCTGTCAAGCTTCTTGTTGGTTTTAACAAGCCAGATCTTCATAGCCCAAACGCCCGCAATGCACATAGTCGCAAATCCAGCATTGCTTGCCATTCCGATCAGATATCGCGGTCCGTCTGACTTGGGGTACAGATACGCAGTGTAGATGTACGAAGCGTTGGCGATAACGTTGACGATTGACAAGCTGACCGACTTCTTCTCAGCTGTCGAACCAATAGTTGCGGAAACCCAGCCAAGAATCATTGAGTTGACTGCATATGCACCACTGGCGAACAAGAAACAAGCAATGTATCGGGCAGGCGTATTGAGCGTAACACAAGAGATGATGTATCCGACAAGTGCCATTCCCATGCAAGCAGTGATATGCCAAGTTCGCTCGTTGAATCGACCAGAAGACCATCCTGCGAGGTATCCAAAGAAACCCGAGACGAGGTAAGGCGGGCAGGTAAGAACCAGAGTGATGGTGCTGTTGAAGCCGAGGGAACCGACAACAGTAGGGAAGAAGTTGTTGAAAGAACAAGCAGAGAGATGCATGTTCTGGATGAAGCAGAAAAGCCACAGGCGAGGATCGCGGATAGCTTGGAAAAATCCAGCTCGAGCTCCCTTGCTCTCCTCCAGACCAACAGTATCGCGCAGCATTCGATTGTGTGCAAGTTGTCGTTCTTCTTCGGTCAGCCATCGAGTCGTGAGTGGGCTGTCAGCCAGAGTGAAGATTCCGATGATGCCGACTGCAAAGGTCAAGACACCTTCGATGATGAAGAGCCACTGCCAGCCCTTGAGACCGTGGTGTCCATCGATCGTTCCGAAAGTGGCCGCCGCGATCAAACCGGAGAAGGACGTCGCAAAAATGTTGCCTGAGTATAAAATCGATAGTCGCATAGCAATCTCCTTTCGTGTATAGAAGATTGCCAGTAGGTAAAGGGCTCCAGGATAAAAGGGGGCTTCAGCGACACCGAGGAAGAATCGAACGACGACGAGACCCTTGTAATCTTTGACGAGGGCGGTGCAGGCTGACACGATGGCCCAGCCCATCATACAGATGGACATGTACAGCGAGGGACGGACGCGTTTCGAGGAGATGAGCATGTTGGATGGAATCTGCATGAGCAAGTAGCTTATCAATTGTTAGCATATCCGCCACGAAAGGAGAAGGCACTCATCATACCCGACGAAAAGGATCGAGATACACGTGTTGTACTGTGTTCCCTTGAGGCCAAGGTGATCTTCGAGACCGTTCAGTCGCGCCTGGGCAATGGCATTTCGATCAAGCTACCAACGTCAGCGTAGTCTACCAACAGCCAGGACTAAACTCACGTAGTTGAGGAAGTACATCGCCCAAAGTGTAGGCATGATGCGAAAGTCCAACTTGCGAACAAGACGAATCTCAGCTGGATCCGTCTTCTTCACCGCACCAGAGTAATCGGCCTCTGGGTCAACAAGGACACCAGGCTTCTCAGCTCCATCGGCAACAGACATTTCGACAAAGTTGTCTTCAGGCTTTTGCTCGATGCTTCCACGCTTGGAATAGGCAGTCATGATGAATTGTCGAGAAGTTGTAGAGGTGAGTTGAGTGCTGAGGAGGCCAAGAATTGAGCGAGTGGTCTGGCATGTTATATATCTTGAGACTCGTGGCTAGGGGGAGAACTTCTCCATGGGTGATTTTCCTGGGGCCCCGGATTCCCCCAGATCAACATTTGCTAGATCCAGTCCAGACCTCGACGCCTCATACCCTCGTGGTTTAGTGGCGGAGAAAGAAAAGGCCGCAGTTGGAGTGCGGGGGGAGCAACATGGCTGTTGATGGTGCATGTTGACAATGGGGTTGAGACGCTTGCAATTACTTGATTCAGTTAAAAGGCTTTGGAGAACCTCCGTTGGGGTCTTCGGAGTGAAGATTGAGCCTCCATGTAATACTCTCGCCAAGCTCATGATATGATATTGACTTGCAATTGAGTGACACAGAGCTTCATCATGCCTCCTACTCTATCGATTCGCTACCAAGCAGAGCACTATCATGTGAGCCTATGCGCCATTCGACTTGCACGCCACCAGCAGCCCGTGTGCTTTGAATGCTCGTCTTCAAAGCTACCTACTGATATTTCCATTTGTATTCGAATATTGTCATGATGCAGCTGATGAAGCTGGGAGACTTGTCACGATTAGCAATCGTTATTTGTTGATAGAGTTGGAGGGTTTGGAATTGACCAATGATCACTGTGGAGTGACCTGACCTGTCGGAGGAATAAATGTCCACGGAGGTTTTATCGTCCGCCCTTCGAAGCACGACTCTCATGATAGCAGTTGCCGGAATATTTCACTGGCCACCTTTCGCTAGAATAATAAGGTTTGTCTATTGAGGCGAATACAGCTTAACCAACTCATTTGTATTATTGGAGCCTTGTGCATTGGTATCCCAAGGCCGTCCGGAAGTAGTCAAGCACTCATCCACATAGAGCTGTTGGTCTGAGTCACAGAAAGCACTACATATTTACTAGATAATTCTAGTTGAGGATGTAATTCTCTGGCCTTTTTCTACACGCTTCTCCTATCTCTTTCCAATTCGTTGTATCTCTTATAAATGTCCTTGGTCTTGGTATTTGTACAAACTAAAATATCTGAGTGATTACCCTACGCTCATTAAAAACGGTCCGTGCAACCACTTGTGCCTGACCTAGCTTAGAGTACTTTGTCCTCCACTTCTATTCCTTGGTGAGCCAAAGTCGTTTTGTTAGAGGAGTAACACCAGGAACTCGTATGAGCTTGGAGTCACTATTGGCCTAACTTTGCCCACTCCAACCAAATTCATTTTTGAGTTGCCGAAACCTGCAGCGTTGAACAACAGCGATCACTCTCTACATATTTATCTTCAAGTGATTTCCTTACTTGCATCATTCCAGTAGTATGATTATCACTCTTGGATTTTTTTCTGAAATTTATCTGTGAAATGGTTACGCAATATTCTGTGCCAAACTTCAAGCCTCATATCCAAGGCGTGAGTTTCTCCACGCCGATACATTTTTTTCTCCTACCAAGGCAAATCATCCATCTCACAGGATAGACTTCACCAACGAGTTGGGCTCCCGACTCACCTGTTGAATTAGCCGATGGCCGTTTGGTCTGTGGTACTCATGGCTTGGTCGTTTGCGGACGCTGTTGCGTCGACTACAGCTTCATGGACGACGTCGTTGATGATGACTCAATCGAAGGGCGAGTGAGACTTCCAGAAGAATATGAAGACGATCTCGACCGCGCTGGGTCTCTAGATATCGACAGACTAGATCCCATTCGCCGCATGGAAATGTCTATAGGCAGAGGATCAGTCCTACCAACAGTTTTTGTACCGCCCCCCTCGGAAACTCCCCAAAGCCTGTTTCCTGCAGCCATTGGACGCAAAGCTCACCCACCTGTGACACGATTTATTCGAGTGGACGATCCAAAGTCTTTTCTTATCTACACCGACGGTGCATGCCTCGGCAATGGGCAAGTTGAGCCTAAGGGAGGATGGGCTTTTGTCTTGGGGCCTGAAGAACGAAACACCACTTCGAGTGTAAACGAACGTCTGGAAAACCAGGGTCCACTGGGCGATTACGCCCACCCAACCAGCAACAGAGCAGAGCTTCGAGCTATCATCGGCGCCCTTCGTTACAGGAACTGGGCAAGCGAAGGCTTCACCACGCTTGTCCTGGCAACTGATTCAGAATACGTCGCCACAGGTGCAACAGAGTGGATTCAGGCATGGCTGCGGAAGGGCTGGAGGAAAAGTGGCGGAGCGGTCGTAAGCAATGTGGATATGTGGCAAGCCTTTCTTGGGGAGGTAGAGCGTTGGGATGAGTACGGTGTCAAGATTCAGCTTTGGAGGATCCCGCGGGAGTGGAATACTGAAGCCGATCGGTTGGCGAAGGAGGGTGCACAGCTTCATGAGGAGCTCACCTATAAAGAAAGGCTGGGCATCATCCCATAACTAGAAAAGAGCGAACGAGTAAGCTGGCAATGAAGAGCCGAACATGATCTGCCGAAGCAGATGGGGTCCTGATCAAGGGGAAACGTTTCTTGTCAGCTTCTAGCTTACCCGCCTAGAGGATTGTTAGCCCTGCGTTTCAAGTGCAAGCCGAATATGGAATAAGCTTTAACTATTGATATTAAGTCACAGCATTTAATTAAGCTTACATAACGATATTTCTGGGCTGAAAAGCAATTCTGCTCAGCTTGACTCGCGCTACTGAGTTTGAGGTCCATGATTATACATTAGCGTAACGCCCATTCGGCATGTAACCTATCTGAATGGTGGCAAGCCACAGGGGGAAGATGTTGCGGAATTGCTTGCTCCAAAATTACTGGTCTGTCAAACCCGATTCCGCAACTGAACTTCTCACTGCAGTCAAGCATCCCCATTAGAGTTAACGCCGCTGCATTTTGTGGAAATGAGACTCTTCTCTGGGGAATCTGATGGGGCCATAAAAAGATAAATACAGATAGAGACATTACATTATGCAGTCAGGTTTTTTCTTTACCTTCAACTTCACTTTTGTCTTGTCTTCTTCAGTCACTCATTTAGTTGCCCAAAATCACTGGTCTTCACCATGGTCGCCACTCGTTTCATCATGCTTTCTTTGGCCGCTGCCGTTGCTGTAGCTGGACCTTGCAAACCCCAAAGTTCATCAGTCATTTTCTCTGAAACAACTCTCACCACCGTGCTCCTCGAGACATCTTCCACCGCAGTGCCCGACGAGACCGCGACGTCCGAGCCAACAAGCACTGCTATCGTTGAATCATCGGTAACCTCTACCGCTGAAACTACAGAGACCACTGCCGTAACGACCTTCACCTCGGCTGATACCACCACCAAAGCAGCCACTGTTCCTACAGTTGCTGCAGTCCCTCCTCAGAGTATCACCTGTCCTGCGGCACACGGCCAGTGTGTTGGCGGTCTTAAGATTGAATGCGGTTACATCATGACCGGGGGTTTCAGTGTTGAGACGGGTTTCCAGGCGACTCTGGACGACTGTGCTGCTGCGTGTAATGGCGACTCCGGTTGTGCTGGCTTTTCTCACAATGGTGTTAGTTGCTACTTGGTCTCGTCCTTGTATTCGACTGCACCCACAAACTGGATTACTGGTAAGAAGGAGGGTTGTGCTCAGTAGATGGTAGGGTGTAATCGATCTGTCGTGCCGTCACGGAATCGTATTTACCAAGGTGCCATCAGCAGAATTGGATAATGGGTTCTCATCACTACCTTTCATGTATATAATCTTGCAAGCCCCTCTATATACCTAACCACTACATTATTATGGCCAATTCTTGTGCCGTGTCTCTGCAATCGACCTTGATTATAATGTTGGGACAGTTCGCTCCCACTCATATCGCCCAACAACAGTAGCAGCAAAAGCATGGATGCCGTTGACTTAAATTTATGGCCCCAGTTAAGACGATGATATCAGATACGTACAGGTTTTGGTAGAGAGCATCTAAAGAAATAAGAAGAACCTCCAGCATAGGAATTCAATGCCTCCTTTCAGAGGCCAAGCAATATTACGTGGGTAGTTATAGCTACAACTGTTCATTCATCTCTTGGCAGCTTTTACTTCTGAATGAATCCGTGAGCTTGTCATTGTGAAGCAGGACAGACCTACCTGAGAGACCGCCATTCACGAAATGCGATAGCAGCATACAGGCAATCTTTTGCTGAGACGTCCACTTTAGAGATGTTTGGCTATAAAACCTGATCGGAAGTTTGCTTTCGAGGTTGAGCCATGAGAATTGCCGATCATTTTGAGTTGGCATATCTCGGCCGTATTTACTGCTTGTTGGCAAGGCCCAGGTAGTAAGATCTCAGGCCATATACAGCCTTTGGGCATCGCTTTATGAGTTGAAGAATAATCACTATATCATACGTGCTATTTTTTATCTTCAACTACCCAAGTTTCAATATCACGCACCTCGATATTTGCCACATTGCGACCCGACTGTCTCTAAGGAATATGCCCAACATGAAAGGCCAATTACATTTCTTGTAGAACCGGCTTGCGGCTGAAAGAGGCGTCTTTGAGTAGCCTTGATTGACTCTGCTCTGTAAGGCAACCGGTTCGCTGACTGCCTCACCTCGCACCCCAAAACCAACCCCAACCCCGCTGCACCCCGAAATGCACCTCAAACTCAGTTACCTCGACCTCACCCCAAGTATGTAGTCTTTCAAAACGTTCGGTCTTGCCTCAGAGAAATAGCCTTCTAGTACGAAACTTTCCAATCCCAACATTCTTTTCTTTTACACCACTTGTGACAGAGCTCACCGCATCATCCCCCATGGCTGATTCCCAGCTTGACCACGAGCGAGATGACGAAAAGGGCGGGAATGCCTGCGCCAAACTCAGTCACAGAGAGCACAAACACTCTGGGGACGTTACTTCTGGTCTGAGACGACAGATAGGGAGATCATTGATTTGAGTGTTGCCACGCCCGTGGCTGACTCTAACAATCATCAAAAAGTACAGTACAGGCCTGGCAGAGCATACGCGAGAGCCGACATGGGCACCCATCGGTTGCCAGAACAGGCAGTGGACTCGAAGTATGAGACTCCTCCAAAGGCCTTGCCGATCAAGATTTCGTTCGACGTTATCACTAAGCGATTATGTCAAGAACGATAGCCCATCAATCGCCTTGCGAAGTCCCCCTGCAAAAGCCACGAGGCGAAACGATTCCCTTCCAAGTCCAGCCCCTAGGAGTGAGTCAAATATGATGCGGCAACCAGAAACTCGTCCTATCAGCCAGGACGAGCTCCTCTCCGAGGTTAGAGGTATTTATGCCGGCCTTGTTATGGTCGAAACAAAATGCATCGAAGTCGATAAAGCTCATTCTACCGAGGGACGTCTCATCCCTGAAGAATGGCAGCAGCTTATTGCGTTCCATCGCTATTTATTGCATGAGAATGATGATCCCTTCAACACCTCTTCTGCCAAGACATCGCAGCATTACGAACTTGGCGCGCTTCTGTCTGAAGTGTCTCTACGCTCACGGAGTTTCTGCCGACTCAACAGTCGATTACTACCACTTTTGCAAGCTGCAAAGCGTACCCTTTCATGCGTACAGCTTGTCGAGTTCATGACCCTAATTGGAACTCTCTCCGACATACTCAGAAGATACAGTTCCTTACTAGATTTCAAGGACACAATTCTAACGGGTTTGTTTGGTTTGATCACGCCTATCATCAGAAGGTTGAGCTTGAGATTCAGATCCGCATTCAGATCCGCATATGAGGAACTGAAATGCAGGAACGCATCGACTCAGATAATATTTTAGTTTCCTAATAATATGTGGCATGTCTGTACGACATTGCCCTGAACTATATTGCCTGCATTGTTAGTACTATGGGGTGTTTGTTGGATGTTCATCATCAGCCCAGGTAATCTCGAGCCCGAGAAATTCAAAGCTCCCGTCCCGACGTTCTCACCAGCCCCAGCTGCCTATGACTTTCTTGACAACTCTGGCCCAGCCTACTACGATAGTAATTTGTCTTGGCTACTTAATTTAGAGCCTTCTAACAATTAGTAGTTGGCCTGCAAAGCGGTTTTATGCCCGAGCCTAGTACTACAGGCTTTGAACAGCACCCTACTATCGATGGCCTTCTGTTAGATAACGATGGCGCCAGCATCGGATCCCAAATATTTGTTTCAGGCTGCTCCTCAAGGTCCAGACTTTTTGTCCCTCAGCGTGTTACCAATGAGCAGTGCAGGGATCACGGAAACGTCCGCGAAGGAAGACCTCACTGCAGCGCTACCGGCTGCTGTGACTCCAGATCCAATACTACAGAGTTACAGAGATACGAACCTTCGAGAGACTTTCAATCGAATGGTTAATGTTGCATCGTTTGGTCAGAGAGTTAAAATACTGGGTACGTAACGATAGACCTACGTGGCGTCACATCAAGTGCTAAACTCAATTCAAAGCAGCGGCCAGAAAAGCACATCTTAATTTACATGTCCGAAATGCCAGCAGACATTTGCAACATCTTTTACTCTCAACCGACATCTAACAGAAGCGCACAAGGATGCAGCATCCAGCTCTGAAGAGCCATTTCCATGCCCGAACAGAGACTGTAAGAGGTCCGAGAGAGGGTCTCCCTTCAAAAGTCTTTACAACCTAAATAGACATCTTCGAGTTTGTAAACACACTCCGGCTGTTTCAAACTCATCGGCCGAGTCGCACGGAAGGGTAGGGCGGTCATTGTCTGATCCAATTTCAATGCCAGCCTTACCTGATGGGATACAGCCCGCGAAACCATTATCAGAGGGCTCATCAGAAGAGAGCAGCGTTAGGAAAAGGTGAAGGTCTGAGAACGATGATAACTGGAGTGACGAATCGTTGCTGAGAGAGATGAAAAAGAAGCTTAAGTGAATGGCTCAAGAGGTCAAAGAGAAGGAAGATGCATATCTGCATGCTCGGGAGGGGCTGGAATCCATTCAAAAGACCATCCAAGTCATGGAGGACTCGCTCCGAAAGTCCTAGTCGGCATTTGACTCATCGCTCCGAGAAGGTCAGGCTCACAAATTGATAGGATAGAAGATCAGATCAGATGGATTGTTTTTGTACAAGATAGCTACATATGCAGCGCTCACTATACTAGACTAGGTAACAACTTACGCATATCTACACGCTGAATATTCCCTCATTCGTTATTCGACATGTCAGACGATGGATCGACATACCGGCCTTGCATCTTGAACGTGGGATTGCCGCTGTCTATCTTTTAGCTGACCTCTGTCTGACAGAAAACGTCAGACTGCCTCCACTAGATCCCATCGATCTACCACTAAACTGAGTCTCGAATATTTTGTCCACCGCTAGGCTTGGAAATCTCGTGGATCCCGCTTATCCACATGGCAGGCGAGGATTGCAGAAATGTGATATATCATCGGTCCAGTGGCCAAAATGAGCTTGCCTCGGCGTTACGACTGGGTACGTTAACGCTACTGCAACTGAGAACTTGGCAGCCAAATGCCGACTTTTCTGATCATGCAAGTTCGGCATGAAGCAAGGTCAACCCAACAAAGTTCATTGAAGTCTGCATGCAGTTCCGGTCAGAGTTGAAAACTTTAGAACCAACAGCAAACACTAGCATTAAGTTCAGCCACATGCTTTCTGGAGCAGAACCCGAGTTAATGTACAACTTAACGGCACGTGCGGGAGCGGACCGGAGGCTATCCGGAGCTAAACAACAAATTGCAGAAGAGCCACTAGCAGTTCTAAAGTATTCGTAATACTGATGTCGCAGCACGCGCCAAACCGCAAAAGGTCGGTCTGCAAGGTTACTGCCTGGATTTTCAGGGCACACTAGACAAGACCATGTTACTCTACAGCGGCGATGGGGATGGAGTTTGTGTTCCATCGTTGATGAGTGATTTTATTTAGCTAGACGAGGGCGTACGATTGAGCCATGGCTTGATTGCTGCAACGCGTGCTGATACCCACTTGTTCCCAGCAAGAGGGTCCTGGACCTGGAGTGCCTCTTGCAGGCGGTAGCCAGGTCCGATAGATTACGGGCATGTTTTGCGGGCTGCCTTTGACAGCTTTAGTGGTGCAACATTAGATATGCCCATGTTGTCCGCGTACACATCGCTTGGCATACTAATCTCATGAGATTGGGTCAATTAAAGGTACTGAATACGTTTAAATATTAAATGGAATTGCATCAGTCCGCAAAGATCGCAGAATTGCCCCCTCGTTATCATTTCCTCATACCACTATCATTAGCTCGGCACTAAATAGCAGCCACCAGAGAATGGTCATGCTATTTCCAGAGCCGTTCGCACTAGAGCAAATTTAGCCCCAGTCATAAACCCTGTCCCTGGTTAGCAAGGTAACGGTCTTTCCAAAGACTTGGACAGACGGAATTGAATGGCAGCAAAGAGACGTGTCGGGCTCTGATTTGGCTCGATCTACTTGCAATCGTCTGTTGATCAGTGAAGCATCGATGAGACACTAATTGCCACTTTATCGTCATGTCATACCAATTCGAGTCAGTATCAGATGTTAAACCAATGCTAGCGAAGCTATATCATTCTTGCAAGGTCAAGGGTCGTCACTAAGCCTCACCCGCCAGCCCGCAGCTAGAAACAATTCGTGCCGCTGAAGAGAACCGTTGCTCTAGGGATTACAGGCTAGTCTCAGGGCAAGCCACCTGATGCAATCAGTGAAGGGTACTCCGTAATGGTGGTGGTTTGCGTAACTCTCACCAGCTCTTTGCAAGGTTGATTCCTTTTCATTCGTTCGGTATCTTGGCCTCATTTGTTCTAGTGGCCGTTGTTACCTTTCTCCAGTGTTTTGTGCTGATCAGGAAGGCTTGAAAATACGACCCTGTTTCTGGAATCGCTGTTGCATTGAGCTTGGCGGTACCGAGGTTCTGGCTCTCGTGACAGGCTGTGTTGTAACCTTCAGAGTGTCATCAGAAAAGAAGGTGTAGCAGCCGTAGCGCATGGAATTAGCATTGAGTTTGATTAACATGCTTCATACAAGTTTCGGCGATGATTCAGAAAAGCTACTTCGATCTGGACTTAGAATGAGTGTGATTAAGCCGCATGACCCCATCGAAAGCCATATCGTTTCATGTGTCCACTTGATAGTGGTGATCAACCAGCGCCAATTGACTTAATTCTAGTCCGCGTTATCACCGAGGATCCATTCTGAATGCCACTTGTTGGTTCTAGAAACGAATTGGTATTTTTATTGAAACATAAGAAACGTGAACTAAGTTCGTAAGTGCTAGAAATCAAGCGGTATCAAAGCTGCTAACTAAAACATGGATATCCCTTCTACTCCGTAACCTTTTGTTCATGGTATCGACCTCGTGTTGGAGTCCTGGTGGCTTATCGAGTCTGCGCTCGTGACACTTCCTGTAATAGAGGTGCTGTTGAGTGACTCCATCTTTGCCATCTTCTTCCTCTTTTCGAACTCATCCAGCAATGCATGGATCGTGCCCAATGGAAACTCGTGTATCAAGGGTCTTGTAGATGCGGGGCAGACGTTTGACTCGTGATCCTTGAACTCCTCCATGGCAAGATTGAGTCGCAACAATTGTTTCCACGAAACAATCGCATCACCAATCAAAAAGGTCGGTACCCTGGCCATGGCCATCTCTTCGAGGATCCAACGGCGGTGGAAGAAGTTCCTATTGAGAAAGTCTGCAGTTCCAATGGCAGAGTCGCTTTGGGGGTCGAATAAGTGGATAATGGGAATTGCCCACTCGTGATGGGGTGAATAGTTCTCCGGGTGTTCCTCTCTGTCGCCGGGTTCCTGCCACGTCTCGGGCATAGCATTGTCAAATGCTTGGATGAGCTGGATACCAATATCTGTCTGCGGTATCTTGAGTCCCACCCAGCCCACTACCATCTGCGCGCGCTGGTACACGTGGTACATGATGACTCTGCTCTTGGAATTCTCCCTCGAGTCCATCGAGTTGATGCAGATACAGTCGATCCATACCCGCAGCTTCGGCCTGCTGTCCACCTCTCTCCCACCGAAATGCCTGAGAAGGCTCCTCAGCCAATTCGGTGATTTTCTCTCCCTGCCCAGACTGTCGCTCGATTTGCTCACGGCGGGGTAGAATACGGCTCGGACATGTTTGAGGGCGAGGGCGATGTGGACGGGGACGGGAATGGGACTTCGGTCGAGAATGATTCTGTCTTGGTCTGCGGGGTCGCCGAGCAATGAGGAGATGGCGATGAATTCGACGTCTCGGCTTAAAGGGAGAGTGATGAGGCGACAGACGACTTGGTCATTGACTGTGTTTGCAGGTTCAATCTCCAAGAAACGGACCTCGTCTTTGGAGGTGCTTAATCTGGAGTAATTGATCCTTGGTCGTCGTAATTCGGATGCCATTTTCGTATGGTGATACACCAGTAGGTAGCTAGCTAGCTACGCCGTAATGCAATACAATGGGTAGTCAATTAATGCGAGTCTCCGTGACGGGCTGTTGGTTTGTCCGTCCGTCTGTTGGTTGTTGGTTGTTGGT
>JAAQPG010000341.1:0-36917 GCA_013186905.1 Fusarium udum | reverse complement strand
ATATATAAACTAGTTATTTACTCTTATAAGTGTTATATAAAGTAAGTAATTAAATAATTTAATTTTATTATCTGTTAGTGTAAGGTGGCCGGTTTCTGGGGGTGGCCGGTTTCCCCCTATCTGACGTTAGCGGGGAGACTAGTCTAGCATATTGCAATCTCCAGGTTTGAGGCTGCTCTTTATTCCACACGAACTCTGATGTCTATGACGAGTTACATGAATGAGAGCTAGGAAAGAAACTTCTTTTATGTGCTGTTACGAACCGGGACACTACTGATGTGTGTCCTGGATCCGATCTGAAATCCTGAACGACTTCTGCTTCAGCCGATGCCTTGTCACGAACGGGTCTAAGGTAATAGCTAAATGTCTAAATTCCTACTCAACAGAGTATTTCTGTGTTCCTCAAGACATTTCTCCCCATCACCATCTTCTAACAGATGCTTTGCTCCAACTCGCCAACACCTCCCAGAAAATGTCGCCAGGTCGTCGAGACGTTGAGTTGCCCACTGTTGACGGACTAACCCTAAGACTAGGGGTTGGGTCTACACTGCCAGCGGGGATGGAAAGCGCCCATGCATTATTATGGCGAACGGAGTGAGTTTTCTCTCCACAATCAACCTAAATATCCACTAAAGCTTCAAACAAGCGGCCAAGAGCCCATCATCTGACAGTCGTCAATTGCAAGGTCAGTACCATGTTCATTCTCACCGCGATGGCGTGCATAGAGGGGACACGCCACCATTCAAGTATGAATATAACAAGTCTAAGACTAAATAAGTCCTGCTACACTATTTCCGCATATACCATGCCAAGTCCTCGTCGTTCTTCTCTCTGAAAGTCATGCCATTGCCCGTAAACTGGAACCGGTTCCCGCTGGTATACTCATAAACGAAGTCCTCGGTTCTAAACTCATCCAAAATCTCCTTGTAGTGAATAACACTACCAGGGTACATAGCGGTCACTCTACCGTCGGCTTTTCCCTTCTTGAACCAGGACCTGCAGTCCCCGGTCCAAACAGTCTTCTTCATCAATTCTTGGGCGTAGACATTAAAGTCATTTAATGCATCTTGACGAACTTGGACTGATCTAAGTGAAGTGGCAATCAGTCAATATGAGTTCTCGTAAACGCAAAAAAGAAGAGTAGAACATACTTGATATTCTATGTTGATATTTTCCGGATCCATCTTGAGATGTAATCCACGGTGAATGACATCACGGCCAATAAGCTTCCATGTGCTAGGGGAGTGTTTGGTCCGTTGATAGTGAAGAGATTGGGCATGTTTGCAGCAAACACCCCAAAGTAGGCCTCCGGGGCATCTTTCCACTGCTCAGCAAGCGAAACACCGTTCTGGCCCAAGACTTTGAATCCCGGAACGAAGCTGACGTCAAATCCTGTCGCACATACAATAATATCAAATTCTTCCATCTTTGTGAGGCTGCGAATACCGCCCTCAACAACCTCTTGAATAGGCTCATCTTGGAGAACAACATTGTCTTGTTGTAGTGCTTCGAGATAGTTCTCACCGGGAGATAGTCGGCGACAACCGACTTGGAATGTCGGGATAAGCCTGGCGCACAGATCAGGGTCATGGTTGAGAGCGTCCTCCATTTTCGCCTTGAAATGCCGAAAGGCGTGTTCCTGTTCTGGACTATCTTTGACAGATACCCTGAAGAACTTGTTCATTGAGTGCTCAATACTATGTCGGAGCTTGAAGAACATGTCCTCGTCATCCTTGAAGGCTTGGATCTCCTGTTCAGTGTATGTAAAGTTTTTGCCCTCCGGCGTGAACTCTGAGGCGAATACGCTACTGATCCAAAGCGGGCTGCGGGCATAGTTGACGATCTTGGCTGCTGTGGGTTGCATTTGTGGAAGGACTTGCACAGCGGAAGAACCGTTTCCGATGATGGCGACTCTCTTATGAGACCAGTCGAGGCTTGTGTCCCATGCAGCGGTGTGAACTAGCTTTCCCTTGAAATTGTCAAGCCCAGCTATCGTAGGCCAAGTCCATTTGCTGAGGAATCCCGTGGCGTTGATGACGATGTCTGCCTCTTCCTGGATGATTTCGCGGCTGTGACCCTGTCGGATCTCGAGGCGCCACTTGCCAGCATTATCGTCCCAGATCGAGGATAAGACTTCAGTGTTGAGTATAACTGGCTCATGAAGCTTGTACTTGTCCGAGGTATCCTTAATGTATCTCCATATCTCCGGACCTGTGGCGTAGAATTGGCTCCAGGAGGGATTCGGCTCAAAGGGGAACGTGTAGATATGGGCCGGAACGTCGCAGGCAACTCCAGGATATTTGTTGACCAACCACGTTCCCCCGATATCGTCATTCCTCTCGTAGATCTTGAGGTCCATAAACTGCTCCAACGGCGAGTCTCCATGCTTGTACTGATACGAGAGCATCAGCCCCGCATACCCAGCGCCTATGCAAACAACCTTGAGTTTGCGGGGCTGAAAGGCAGGGCCCTCCTGCACAGGCACCCAGTTGTCTGGTTTTCCCATAATGGTATGATTTAGGAAATTACTCGATATGTGCAGCTTGGACTATTCTATGCGTCTTGCAATTTTAATGCTGGTAAGGTTGTTATTAATAAGATATGTAGACTTAGTCAAGAAGCTGGCTATGAATTCAACATGTTGTAAGGATACTGTTTTACTACATCAAAACCTCATCCTCTCGCATTTAAGGCTCGACCGGATGCTTGGAATTAGTGATCATCGGATCTACAGGTAATTCGGAAGCCTCGAAGCCCTGAACCGGGGTCCGGAAGTCCGGAAGCCGGCCGGGTCGGGGCAAACACCGCCCCCACCTCCGCCTCCTCCCCCGCAAAAATACTGATATCACAGAGACTCGTCAGCCATCAAGAGGGTTTTCGTTTTCCGCGCATTCATTTCTCAGAAAGCTTTAAGCAATCATGACGACAGAAGCGACGTTGGAGTTCTTTGGTAAGTTTCCTGAAATCTCTAGCAAGCATCTCAATCTATTTCAACTATGCCAGCTGCCATAGCCTGGAAAGTGAGCCCAGTTCACTTACTGATGGAATACTACAGGAACAACTACCTTTCGGCTGAAATGGAAGGGATTGACTATATTTCATGACACTTGGCTGGACAAACCGGAGGGTCTGAAACGTTACCTAGAGCTTGAGGAAGTAACTGAATTGGATTACATCGTCATCTCGCACGCCCACTTCGATCAGTAAGTTTAAGTAAGTATCTCAGTTGCACAAGGCACTAACTCGACGACAGCCTTCCCGGCGCGGATCAATTAGCTCTCAGAACAGGAGCTACGGTGATTGCCAACGGTGAGGCTATCAAATGCCTTCGAGATGCAGGCGTCCCCGACACGCAGTTGATTCCAGTCAGCGGCGGTGAAAGAGTACCCTTGTTCAGCAAGGAGATCCTCAAAAAGGCTTCAAAAGGCCTTATTGATCGAGCTCCAGCACCACCGACAGCGCCTCCAACGCCTCATGTCAAGTATGCTACAGCGGCAGTCCACGTCTGGCCCTCACTGCACTCCCTAATTCCTGCAATTACACCACACGACCTACCCGAAGAATTCGATACTGCTGAGCGCTATACCGGCGAAGTGACCCCCTTTGCGTGTTCCCTGGACATAACCAGACTGATGCAGTTTGGCCTTTTCAAAATGAAGGTGTTTCTGCCCGAGGAAAAGATGGACCCAGGGACACGGGCCTTTGCGGATTATGTGCAGGACCGTCGGAAGCACGTCATGTCGCACTTTGACGGCGGGCAGCTGATGTATAATTTCGTCGCTGACGGGAAAAGCATCTTGTTTAACAGCCACTTGGGCGTGTACCAAGGCATCGCCCAGTGTATTACGCCTAAGCCCACTGTTGCTATCTTGGGAGTCGGCGGTCGAGCGAATTTAAATGGAAGACCATTTCAAGGCTCGGCAGCTGAGTTCTTTGTCGAGCAGGCAAAGTGGCTTGGTGAACCCCGCAGCATTTATTTCTGCCTTCATGATCAAAGGTGAGTCTCGAACAGCCATATCTTTAAGCTTATCACCCTGCTAACATTTTCAAGTATTATCAAGCCTTTCAGAGTGGATGTCACTGCTGCAAAGGATATGCTGGAACAGGAGACAGCGACTAGAGCTATTGATACTCAGCTGGGGAAAGTTTATACCTTGGATATCTAAGTTATGGGCATGAAGTAGCAAGGACCACTATTTCCAGAAGGCTATGTTGATGAGAGAACCAGTATAAAATCTGTCTCGCTTTCATTGGTACCAGCTCAAGCTAGAGAAAGCGAGACTACCTATGTCTGAACTATCTTCGATATTGGATATGTCGATTAACGCAGAGTCTTGGAAAGAGTCTAAAGACAGGTCGGGAAAACCTCCGGCAACGTCAGTAGGATCACACTCTAGGGCGGAATCCTCTGTTAAACATATAGTTGGTAGAGAAGCTAAAGGACTTTGCAACCCCAAGGCGGTAACCCTTTCATCAGCCCAACCACCGTTCATGTTACCAGGCTTCTGCTTTGGCATAGGTGTCTTCTCCTGAAGACGTCCAAATAGCTCGCCGACCAAATGACTCTGCTTCTCAATGATACGGTTATTCCGCTGCTCCACATATTCGTCGCATGCAGATTGGAGCTGCTGCACAACCTGACGGTAGTACCTGGCAATACTATCATGCTTCTCAAACCTCTGCAGTAACTGTCCTGCAGTTTCTAAATTCGATCGTAGCGGGAAAACGTGGTCCAAATCTGCAAAGGTAGCAACACCCGAGGTCAGAGCAGCAGTAAAGGCAGAGTGCACCGGAAATGGTAACCGCTTGGGTAAACCATCCCTTGTAAGAATATTCTCAAGCAAGCGCACGATGCGTACCGCTGAGTCAGCTGAAGCATAAACAAGAGCTGTGTCGGGGTGTGATGGCGGTGATGGTGATTGTTGACCTCGATAGCCGTTATCACTGACACCTCCACGCATTGCCTGTGTCGCCGCTTTATCAAGGAGAACAGGCCGTGTCAGCAGCATAATTGACCAGTAGTATGACTGCCTCATATTGGAGGATGCCAGGGTAGGTGCTGAATCGTATCCCTGGGTTTGTTCCGCACACTCTAACCCATCAGCCTTCAGCCCGGAAGCCATGCGCGTTGCCCATGAGCGATGCTCCTGAGTCATGTTTGTGATAAAGTGTCTTGAAACTTTGGAAGGCCCGTACACTTCCCTCAAGACGGCTTCGATAATAGCTGCCATATCAATGGCGGAAGAATAGCCCTTCTCGGCCTTTGTGTTGCGAGTCTCGTAGGTGCAGATTGGTCGACCTAGAGAACCACTGGCGAATGTATCAAAAAGCCGCAATGCTTTCCACAGCCGTTCGCGGAAAATGGAATCAGTGTGGCTTATGTGGTGCGGCTTGTTCACTTTGTGGATGCCCATGGCGCATGCAAGTCGGCATGCGACCCCGATGGAGTGATAGGCGGCGTCTCGTCTTCCTGAGTTGATCTGATAGAAAGCGATTAGGTTGTGACAAAGGATCGCCGAGAGATTTGGCCCTTGGCTCGATTTCGAATGCGTGAGATATCTCGCATATGTGTAGTATGCCTCAGCAGTTGCATCTTCGTCCGCCGGGCATGTCAGGGCACCATTTGCGAGGATCAAGTAGCAAATTGCAGAGGAGAGGCTTGGAGCATCCTCTTTTAGCTGCAGCCACTCGTCTATCTGTGCTTGAACCTCTGATTCGTCCAAGGCACCCAGCAAATGACTTGTCGCCTGCATGCCCCAGCTAACAAGCTGTTGCGCATGGGAAGGCTCGGGCTTTGGTGGAGGATCGGACACGGAAACAGGATATGAGGGGTCATGATTGGTATGATACTGTATTGGCTGCTCGACAAAAGGGCACGGCCCGAGTGTCCGAGCTACGAGCTGACGGATCTGCTGAAGAAAGGATTCATTGGCCGCATCTCCAAAGTAGACGGAGCCTTGTTGGTCGTTCTCTGCCAATCGATACGTGTCAGGGAATGAGGCGCCAACGTCCAAAAACGAATCTCCGAGCTGGCCCGCTGTCTCATGAAGTTGCTGGTCCTGAGCAACAGTCGAGTAGTTCAGCAGCATATCTGTCAGTGGTTCCGGCTGGTTTCCTGGATCTACGCTGGCACTTTGGGGTGAAGAGACGGATGCCCGCCGTTTTGGAGTTGAGTAGCGACATTCCGAGGCAATCTGTCGGATGGCGCACCGACGACATGGCAAGTTACCGTCGCATCGCTCTTTTCGGCGTTTGCAGCTCTCACATGCTGCCGCACAGCGACGGCGCATGCTATCACTCAGCCTCTTGGTGGGCATATTGTACGAGTACCTCTAAGATTGTTGATGTGGAGTAGAAAGTAGAGAGAAGAAGAACGCCGATGGTTGTCAGCAACGTACTCTGTAGAGGGTTTATGAATTCACTACCGATGAGACTACCCGTTAAATTGCGGGGAAAGTGGGTAATAGACTATGGGTGGGTAATTGACTACCTGGCTTAGCTAGTAACTAATGTGACGGGTATTGAGTGAACGACAAATCGTCTCAAATATAATGAATTGGCATTATACCATGAGGTTCGCAAGAGATACGACAACCGATATTAACAATTTAAAGAAAAAGCTCTATCAAGTCAAAGGTCTTATCTATGCAATCTAAAACAATTACAACATGCACAACTTGCTGTTGATCCTGCTCTGTACTTCAAGGCCCATACCCCAGATAAATACCCCCGCCTTGTATCGGCCAAGCCGGCATTCAGCAAAGGCCGGCCTCCGTCACGGTATTTCCAAAGTCCGGAACGCAACAACATCGCCATATCTCGTGCCTCTATTTCTCTGATTTCTTCACTGCCTTGTACAAGACGCTTGCTACAGGCAGCAGCAAGCCCGCTAAAAAGGATATAACACTGCCTAGAAGCCCATCGAGGTCGATGGTCTTGAGAATATCAGCTCCTTGATCTTGGATACCAGGACAATATAGGCGTCGACTTACCGGCAGGGCTGTGCCCCCACTCTTAGCCACCCAAGCAAATGAGCGGTCAATCATCTTTTTCTCGTATGCGTTGCACTTGGTCTCGATCTCCTTAGCGCTTAGTGGCGGGCCTGCTTCAGCCGCCCTGGCCAGTTCTAGAAGCTCAGGCAACATATCGGCGACGTCTCGCATAGCTTGGTTTCCGCCCATTCCCCTTGTATAATGTTAGCAGATTCTTCTTTGTAACTCTTGAACGAACTTACCGGCTTGGCTGCATGGCATGTACAGCGTCGCCCACGAGCCATACGCGTGGATGACCCTCTTCCGTGTTATTGCCAATGCGTGCCCGAAGTCGCTCCCGCCAGTTTTTGGAGAGTTTCGTACTAGCCCGGAGCATTGCCACTGTGATGTTGTTCTCGTCACTGGCTCTAGCTGAGAGCATGACATGGCTACCCAAAGTCAGTGAGGGATACAAGGACAAGCAATGGATTGCAAAGCTTACTATTCTGGGGCCCAGTCGCGAACGATGTCGAGGCAAAACTGTCGTCTATCTGGGATATCGCTTGGGTCATCGAAGGGACACAGCTCGCGAGGAACAGACAGGCTCCAGTAGAATGATGCTTGGTTCTCGTCAAAGTCAAAATCTTCATCGTGCTGTAAATCTGCGCCCTTCTGTTGAGACGCCGGCAAGTAAACTGCTCCATGTCAGTATTGAAGTGGTAGAGTATCAGATTGAGGGGTATCCTACGTGCATAGTAGAGAGAAATGCCGTTCTTAAAGACCAAGACTGGCCCATTGAGAAGACGAGGGGGCAGCTCGCGTAGGCGTGCCTTGTTGGCATTACCCTTTGACAGAAAGGCCAGATGACTTTTTATGTCCACGATGTTCTTTGCCCCAATCTGCTTATTTATCTGTTGATTGACTTTAGTAGCCGTTCTAATGGGGTGATGAGATTGGGCATCAACAAGGATCACTGACCTTTGATCCGCTGCCATCCGCAGCGACGAGGATGTCACAGTACTCTGACGAGCCGTCTGCGAAGTTCACTTTGACGCTCTCGTTCCCACTGGATCCATTCTCAATAATCTCGTAATGTGAGAATTGCTTGCCGAACTTGACCTTCCCCTCAGCAATGACGGGATCAAGAAGCAAGTCACGCAGAACGACGCGATTGATGGCAGACGACTTGGAGTATGTTGGCAGCGCTGACAGGTCCAGAATTGTCTGGAACTTGGTGTTGCATATACTTGGCGCCGTCTTGGAAGAGCCAGAATATCGGCCAGGCTTTTGCACAATGGATTCCAGCTGTGAATCGGCCAAACACGAGGCCAGGCCCGTCAAAGCAGGATCACCCAGACGAATCTGGTATCCTTCCCTCTTCAGGCTTTCCTCGTCTCTTTCAAAGACAATCGTTTCAATACCATTGTTGATGAGCCCGTTAGCTAGTAGTGACCCTGCTAGACCACCGCCAACTATACAGACCTTGAAGCTACCCATAGTGAATGTGTGAGAGAGCAGAACAGATGATGACTTTGTTGATTTACTGTGTAACTCAAGAATTGAGGACTTTCAGTGAGAATTAGTAAATAAAAAAACTGCCCAGACCTTGACTACTGATAATGGGCAAAGAAACCAACTGTGGCGCATCCCGGGCGGAACTGTGTGTCCCGGCCCGGGGATCTGGGATCCGATGCCGGGCTCCGATCCGGGTTACGTAAGAAAAGCAAGTCAAGGCGCAGGACACGGGGTATAGAAAATCACGTATGGTAATCTACAAGTAGGGAATTCAAAAGCAAGAGTTTAAACTGGAGTGGTCTCTGCGCGTCGGATAAATGCTTACTCCGCGATGAATGGGTTGCTTACAACGGGATGCTGCCTCCCATGGCTCCCAGATCGCTCGGAATCGCAGATCATAAAGGATCCGTAGTAGTTGTAGACGATGTTTCTACCGCTGGACTGATCATCGGAAAGAAGCTGAGCATTGTAGGAAGCCTTGTGGGCACCAAACGGGGAGCCGACGAAGCGCTGATCTTTGTAGCCAGAGGGCTGATTTGTCCCGTTTTGACTAAAGGGACTTTGTATGGTATTGATATGCTCTGTCACATGCTCCAGGAGGACAGTTTCTCCGGAAGACCTGTAATTAAAGTTTCTGTATAGGTTGATAGTCCCCACAGCTGATGGCTCACATCACGCGCCTCACACACCTATAGCTATATCACAGCCACTAAACAATCTAAAATACCTTCCTCTTGGGCATTCCTCCCCGAAAGCAGAAACATATTCCCCCCCACTAGAACATCTTGTCTTATTACCCCTCCATCCTTAACTTCCTCTCCACTCATCGAAAGTTTCCTTCTCCGTTGCAGCGAGACAGGGGCGGGTTGCTACCAGGCTTAGTACAAGCAGAGATAGCACCTTCAATCCAGGTGATGCCGTTGTAGCTTCCCTCACCACGGCTGTCAGCATACCAAGTACCAATCTCAGTGGCAGATCCGATACAACCACGGAACTGACGACCAGAACGACGGGTAGTGAGAGGCTTGGTAATCATGACACCGCACTGACCGTCCTTGATAGTGGCCTTAGTAATGACTGAAGTCTGCGTGGTCCAGGTGCGGCTGTAGTCAATGCCAAGAGACCCAGCCAGCTTGTCCTTGACGAAGGTGAGATCGACTCCAGCACTGCCTCCAACGGTGTTGGCGACACTGTAGCCTGACGATACGCTGATGTCCATGTCCCCGACGCCGCAGACAACAGGTGACATCTGCACGTCCCAGTCGACAAACGTCTCAGTCTTGTCGGTGGTGATGTAGAAGGTGCCGTCACAGTCATCTCGCTTTCCGAGTTGGCCCTTTGAGACTTTGGGGTATCTGGGCTTGGGAAGATTGGTACTGTTGTAAGAGATCCAAGATGGGCCCAGCTTGGGGGCACCGATCTTGATGCCCTCGGCCTTGACTTTGGCAAGGTAGGTCTCCTCCTTGACGACGTAGGCTATCGGGTTCTCAGCATATGTTCTCGAAATAATCACTAGACTGTCAACTTACAAACACCCTTCACAGGCACAATGACATCGCTAGGCTGAATTTGGTGGTTGGGAGTCCACTTGATGGCTCTTGGGAAGGGGGACTCTTCTACTGGAATGGTACTAGTGGCAGAAATGAGCAAGGCGTAGACGAGGCTGAGATGACGCATCTTGTGAGGGTTATCAGACTTGAGTTTGATGTGAAGGATGAGCGAGAATGTAGTTGAATGAGTTGGTGTGTGTTTTATTTTATCTTGGCTGGGTCGGAGACAGCTAAGTATTTATGCTTGAGCCAGATACTCAAACTCAATCATCAAATGTTGGGTATTACTCCATTGAAAGTTCAGACTCTCGACTTTCAAGTTACTCAACAGCACTAAGTCTCACGGCCCTCCTAGTGCTGGTTCAGAAAATAGATCAGGCATGCTACGTCACTGCATGCATTTGACAGCTCTCAAGCAGAATGCCAATCCATATTTCAATAAACTTTAATCTGGGGTAGCTAAATAATGCAATTGCCTATTCTGAAGCGAATTCTGTAGCTCGTAAGTGGAGCGTCTCATGTTTCTCAGGGCTGTTGATGATCAAGTCACTATTGCAGTTAGTTCATTGGTGTGGCAACCCAACTACTAGTTTCAGTCGTTCGTATAGCGAAAGACGTTGGATTCTTCAATACTGGGTTCTTGAATCATGGCATGAAACTGTCAAATTCCTGTTACCTAATAGGCGGGAATATTATACCAAAGTCAACTGCCGATACAGCTTTACTGATGATCGATTTACGAATATCCTCTTTAGGATCAAAGACTTGTCGTAAGTCCTTGTATATCAAAGGATCTCTTCTCGGACCGGCAAAACAGTCATCAAATGAAGAAGAGAGACAAACTGTATAAAGACCTCAGTTCACCTACCGAAAAAATCTTACCAGCCAACTCTAGTTCCTCAACATATCATTTCCTCTTCTTTCCTACTCATCATGCAATTCTGTCTCTCCACAGTGGCCATCATGGTCGTCGGCGGGTTCGTCATGTCTACACAAGCCCCCGACGTCTCCTTCTAAAGAAACTAACACTTCTATAGTGCTCATGCTGCTACTCACAAGGCTGCTGCCTGTGTCTCCAACAGAATGCCGTCCCCCGTAGGCGGAACCCCATTTAGCCCAAGCTACAACTGGCAGACCACCTATGAAGTCCTTGCCGATGCTACCAAGTGCGCTTGCGATATGTATAAGCAGCGAAGCACTGGTGGTGAGTGGTGGGATACATGTACTGATTGCACTTTTGTAAGTTTAGGCTATTCTCAAATTGATAACTTTTTTGG
Organism: Fusarium udum; assembly: GCA_013186905.1. Lineage (NCBI taxonomy): Eukaryota > Fungi > Ascomycota > Sordariomycetes > Hypocreales > Nectriaceae > Fusarium > Fusarium udum. The sequence goes on along the minus strand of JAAQPG010000341.1, from coordinate 25,604 downwards.
CTAATCTTTGAGCAGGATGGAACCATATGCAACTCGGCCGAGGGCCACATCTGTGGTGATGAGGTAAGATCAGAGAGACTGAGATAGAGTCAAAGATACTAATCCGTTTATAGTTCACATATTACTGCGAGGAGAAGTGTGGCGCTCAGGGTGCTGAGGCCGATTGATAGATTCGGGACATTTGTAATATTAGAGCTATTACGAGAGTGATTTCATGTACAAAGTTGACATAGGATAACTATGTGTCCAAACTGTTCATCGGCTCAGGTGACCGGGTCCTTCATATGAGCCACGCTTCATTTGTCGAGTCGCCCAGTTCAGTATTGAGTACATCACTACTTCTCTAGGCTGCGGTGTTTTGAGAGTTCGTTGGTTGAATATACTGAGGCCATTAACAGAACTTGAGATATAATTGGATTACAATTTAGGATCCAATGAGTCCGTAGAGTATCATTCAGGACAATGGTATAGATAGGTTTTATCGCAGAAAGTCTATTGGATCTATTTTCAAATCTACTGGTCAGTTGGGACAATGTTGCCTGATACTAAAAGCTTATCACAGAACGCCCAATCCTCATAGCCTTTACCCCTCTTAGGCGTGTAGAAGGTTAGTCGGTCATATTTGACAAGCGGAATATTCGCCTTCATACCGAAGGGCAGATCAGGGTTACTTGTACAGTGGCGACCGAAGACAATAGCCACCTTGTAGTCCTTGTAAGTCTCATCAACTGCCTTTGCGCAGACTCGCTATTGAACTTTCCACTGATCATAACGGGCGCTTCCTTGCCCCAGGCATGAACGGCAAAAGATATATCGTCCTCCGCCGCAGTCGGTATGTTTATGATGCGGAGCTGCTGGACGATGTGGGTGAAGGTCGGGAATAGGATCGGCCAGGCCCATGCCTATGAAATCGCTCCATGGGCTTAAGCGCATGGCGACCTTGTTGCATCCAATCTCCTATGCAATTGCCTTGACAACCTCAAGAGGGAACCTGGCGCGGTTTTCAATGCTCCCGCCCCAATGGTCTGTCCTCTGATTGGTAACATCCTGAAGGAACTGATCAGGTAAGTATCCACCACCGCCTTGAATCTCAACGCTATCAAACCCAGCCTCAGTAGCATTGGAGCATCTTATACGCCTCCAAGGCCGGCCAAAGAGTCATCATCTAGGTTCTCCTCTTATTAGATTATGCTGTAGCAATTAGTTAGTCATTTTTTAATGGTATTGATGTCTAAGTTGTGAGCTAGAAGTGTTATTTGCAGTCAAGACTTGTGGCTGAGAGCTTATTCCGGCAGACAGAACTTAGCTATAAAACTTAATATCAGAATAATTACTAAGTCTATAGGTACATAAATAAGTGCCTGCCTGCTGCTAATCCTTAACTCCTAGTACTGCTATATACCCTCTTACAATACTCAGTGTTACGAGCCATGTGCAGCAACCCAGGCACATATCTCTAATACCATCAGCTCGGTACAGAAGATTAGTGCTTGCATTAGCGTGTACCTCATTCGCTAGCGCCCGGGGCTAAGCCTCGTGCACGTCCCAATTCAGCCCCACGCCACGAGCCCTACGTGACACGACCTGGACTGTCGCTTTGGCTACCTATTTTTCGTCCTTTGTCCATTGTTTTTGTCCTTTGTCCATCTTCCATCCATCACTCTGCGCGTCATTTTTGTCAATACAGACTTGAAAATAATTGATTCTATCAAATTTTCATCCGGATCCATCAACTCCATCATCAAATTCATCCCGCCGGCTGTCCTTCGACTATGTCTCATCCCCGCGAGATCCCAGACCGTACCGAGCCCCTCTCTACGTATCCATGTGATGGCGAATCCCTCACTATTCCCAAGAAATCAGGCAGCAAAAGAACAATCAGTCAAGCCTGGGATAGCAAATACTCGGATCTTGATCCAGAACAACTCCTGCTGCAAAGATATCAAGTTGGTCAAGAACTGAAGAAAGCCCGAAAGGACTTCAAACGAAACTCTACTATGGATGCCGAGTACTGGCGACAATACGAGGAGATCTCGCGCCTCACTCAAGAGAACTCGCAGATTGAATCGCAGAAACGTCTTGATGATGCTCTCCAAGAGAACAAAGAAGCCAAAGATTGGTATGAGAGTGAAGACGCCGAAATACTCAAGTTACGATACAATAGCTGGAGGCAATTCAGTTCCATCATGGAAAGGCATCGACAGAAGCTTCAAGATCGACTTGCTTCTACTCGCGAGTCCTGGGTCAAGTTGTTTACCTCGTCGAAACTTGGATTTGGCCTGGCTACGAGGGAGATTGATATGGGAGCGGGAGCCAGGGACACCAGTGATCAAACGAACTTCAAACATGCTTTGATCAAGGCGTACTGCCCAAATAGAACGGGCTCAAAGTGGGCATGGGATCCAGTAATGGCAAACTGGCTCCCATCGCTCAAAGGTGCTCATCTCTTCCCATATTCCCAAGGAATGTTCATGGATGAGATCTTTGGTAAAGGCTCAGTCGACGAGCTTTTTGCGCCTGTCAATGGCCTCTTGCTACAGAAGGATATTAAGGAAGCTCTAGGCAAGGGGCACGTGGCTATTGTGCCTGATATCGAGCTGGAACCAGCAAATCCGGAACTCCCTTTGAACGACCAAGAGGAACGCTGGAATCGGGTCAAAGCTTGGGAGAAACAGAAAGTCAAAGAATACAAGTTCATCGTTCTGAATCCGACACACCCCAAGGTACAAGACGAGATCTTTATCCTAGAGGCACACGGGGTGTCCAATATCGCAGACCTGGATGGAAGACGACTTAAGTTCCTAAACGACCTCCGGCCACGCGCCAGATATGTCTGGTGGACGTATTTGAATGCAATCCTCAAAACCGCTTGGGGTCACGGTGTCAAGGACGACAATATGCAGCATATGGAAGTCAAGAAATGCACACGGTACTGGGGCAGTCGAGCCTGTTACGTGAAGCAGAACCAGCTTTTGGGGTTTGTCGAAGAACTTGGGCATGATGTGGAGAGTATACTCGAATTTGACAAGGAGGAGTTGGTTGGTGAGCCCGAAATGGAAGCTGTTAGTGCTCTAGTTGGGAGTGCTATGTTGGAGGCAGAGGGCGATGAGGACGATTGGGAGGATTCTCCGGAAGAGGAGGCAGATAGTGAATAAGGAGGCAAGACATGGCAGTCGGGGTACTATCCATTAGCGCGTGTTATTACGGTATGCTTAGCAGCAACCTGTCTTACTATATCACACTTTCCTAGTGATACTAATACCCATGCTACTTACCTATGCTCTGGTTCAATTTGCCACCAGCATGAACATATATCGTATTAACCTTATCTCGTTATTCCCGTCCCCTTCTTCCTGAATACTCGGCAAATGCCCACATATTTCGAACTGTAGTCTTAGGATCGGCTTCAGTAATGATGTCGGCCACTTCCATTCCGAAATTGGGCGTGAACTGCCTTGTTTTGACCCATTGACTGGAAACAGATCAGTGCCGTGTGTAATGATTTAGAGCACTATATTCCAATTATTATGATATCTTTATGTGAACCGTATATGCTCCTTCATAACTCGATAGTCCCCACCAGCCGTCAAGGGCTCCCTTACATACTCCAGCCATAGATCATCGGCAGTGTGTCTCTTGACGACAACACTCAATACTCTCCGCTCTCTAGTAATTCCATACGGCCAGACGAGCCGCTCTCTAGGCCAGCCTTTAGCTAGTCCTTCTGCAAGTTCCTTCTGCTCCCTCGCCGCAGTAACCCTGGTCAGCTTCGTTGGAATGTCTGAGCAATGGCTCCCGAGATCCCACAGCACAGGCCACTGTTCTTTTTGATCTGTAAGAAAGCCCTCAGCCCATTCGCTAGACTCTTCTCTCGAGACAACTTCATACTTGTTTGGATAATCTTGCATAGGTCTAGTGCCATGTGGTATGTCAAGTCCCTCCTCCTCAATCTCGATGACTCTTTTGGACATGGCAATGGTATGCTTTATCATCGTGAGACTCTCCACACGGTTCGTCTTTTCTCGCTTGTAAAGAAGTTCCAGTGCTCTCCTCCGAATAGCCGGTTGTCGACACTTGGCAGCTATCCAATAAACTGGACCAACAACCTCGCTTTCAAAAGTGAACGATGGGCCTTGCATGATCTCATTGTCGTACTTGACCGTGAAAGTTGCACAGTCAGCGGCAATGGAAAACTCGCATAAGCTGTTCCTATCGCAGACATAGTCTGACCCCGAGACCATTGAGTCTAGGAATACTAGCATAAGACAGTGCCTCTGTGTGAGAAGCTTTGCGGTTCTTGTATCTGGCCTATCGAGATCACTGAAAGCAAGGTACGCTTCAAATGCATGACGCCAGTTGGCCAGCTCATGGGCAATGTGTTTGTATCTTGACTGCAGTGCATCTCCCTCAGTATCCGGAGTTTCACTGACACTGTTTGGGCGATACGACTTGACATCATAGATAAGAGTGAATCCGATATCGACGAGGTAGTACAAGACACATTGCGCGTCAGCCAGAGTGAGCGGCGCCGTCGTCATTTGTAAAATATGCCGCGGGAAGTCAACTCTATCGTTGCCGACATATGCAAGCCGTAAGTATATAGGAGCCAAGTATTGTCGAATGATGTCAATTTCTGGTGTTTTACGATCCTTGATGTTCGCAAGGAGCCTGCGACCCTGAACAATGTGCATCTTGGCTGCGTTTTGATGCTCATGGCCTAGCATGAGCTCAATACAGACAAAGAGCAAGCATACGAGTAGAGGTTTCACTCTTGACTCTGTTGCTAAAGGCCATGACCGAACGGCGAGGATGGCTTTGTTGTATTCGACGATGGCGGGCCTGTAGTTTGGACACATGTCTCTTGTGTCTTTAGTCTTTTCGGCGTACATGAGACTAATCGCTGATATGGCATGCCGTATCGCAGGATCGGCGGGTGCCAGTCGCAATACTAGATCACCCCAGAAGTCGCTGTCCACAGTGTCGCCAACTTGGTGAGAGACATGGCCTCTGTAGTAGTCAAAAGCGTGAAAGCCCAGCTCTACCCCAAGGTCGTTATTGAGGGCACGTGTAATTGGTGGACGTTCTCGAATTATTAGGCTTTGCTGCGTCACGCTGTCTGTGTTTCCATAGCCATCGCATCTGCGACCAGTGCCAATGCATCGTTGACAGCCCGGCCTAGCTTCGTCACATTTAATCTTACGGATTCTGCACGGATAGACCCAGATCAGCACGCGATGTGATGGGGGTAGATCTCGTTAATCTCACCTGCATGTCATGCAATCAGTGCGAGCCTTGGGAAGTCCCTTTCGATGTCGCGGCTGAGAAGCCCGAAGTAAAACTCGTGGTCGCTCTCTCGACATTAGATTGGTGGTGGAAGGATTGTACTATCCCCCAGTCCGTCAGCCAACCGGCCCCAATGAGGCAAACTGTGCAGAGAAATCATTTTTCTGATGATCGCAGCGATAAAATCACAAACAATTAATGTGCAAAAGAATACAGGACTTACAGTATTAGACGATGATGGCAATTTGTTGGGCTTCGGAAAAAGTTAAGCGGTGCTGACTCTGGGAACATGCAGCCAGACGTCAATTAGTACCCTCGTCTGAAATGACCCCTGCAGAGTAATCTCAACTATTTTTCAGTAGTTCCGGGCTGACGGTCAATAGCAGGTTAATGATCGGGTAAGCACTCGGCGCTATGGCAACTATAATCGTATACGCAGTATATACATATGAGAATTAGACTTGTGAAAAGATAACTGTTTGGAAAAGAAAAAGGTCTTAAAACTTTTAGTATTAGAGACAGGCAATTCAATCCTCCTAGCGTTATTCGAGCATTGCTGATGTAATGCTAACCTAAGTTAGTATATTAAGAGAGTAAAAGAATTGTATTAGGCATAATTTAAACACAGAAATCTGTCTGCGGAAAGTAATTCAAAATGATTTCATCTATAGCAAACTCAATCAGTAGGTCATATTTTCCATGTCATGAATGAGAGCCTTGACCTGAACCATTTCCCCATCGTCATATTTTGGGATACCCTGTACTGATCCAAGTGGCGCTGCCCAGGCGGCTAAGGAATCGCCAATTTGTCTCTCAGTAAACTTCCACCTCTCAAGCATTGCGCAAGCAAGATGATAATATTCATTCGCATGCTGCATAAACCCGACGCGTTTCCACATATTTTGAAGAGAGTAGCTGTCAGATTTGACCACCGTATGGTCACCTTGTTGCCACAACCATATCCACCGGCTTAGGCCTGTAGCTGCTGGCGTTATATGTGAGGCATCGAGGAGGGTAGTCTGATATTGGAATACCAGGCAACAAAGAGCTATACTATTGTCAGAAACGAAAGAGGGAGGACGTTGAACCTACCCGAGATAATTGTAAACATGTTGAAAGAACTGAGATTGCGGAACATGTTGAGGTCTATGTCATGAGGTGAGCATAAAAGTCTAACAGCAGACGATACTGTCAGTCGAGATTGGCTCTGCCTTCCTTTGGTAGCCACATGGAGTTGTAGGAAGCATTCCGCAGCTGACTCTGCCTGAAAACATGCCTCAGGGCACACGAGCCCGGTGTTGAGTTCAAGTGATATTAGCCTTGGGGGTAGTCTGTAATAGAGAACGAATGCGGAGTCGAGAAGATAGATATAAGTCGCCGTCCTACATAATCAGAAGAAAGCTGATAAGAGCTCCGTCTAGACATACCGAATCATACTTTCAAGGAGTATGAACCTGGCCCATTTCTGTTGAGTAGAGAATGTAGTATCCAACTTCGACAGGCTCAAGTTGTAGAGACCAAACGATCTCGCGATCTTCGAGACCGGATTAGCGAAACTCCTAAATACACATCAGCTGAGACCTACCGAGACAATGCGACTGTAGCGATCCTTTCGAACGCGCTGTCTCCCTTCCTTCGACCCCTCCCAGTTTTGCGCAATACATATAAAGTACGCAGCATGCAACGCCTTCAGCTTATCCCACACTACCGCCTCATCACCAACAAGATCTGAAGACGCAACTATAGAGTCATCATACAGGATATTGTCGGCGAAGACTACTTCTTCAACGGGCGTAAGCCATGCCATTGCACGGACGCCGTCATTTGCGTGTGGAGACAAACACGCTCCTAGTACCGCCATCGATGCAATCAACCTTGGAGGCTCCGCTTCGGGGTTGAAGGTTGGTTTGTGGATGATTGGACTGTTGGGATACCAGCCTGACCAAAAGAGACGCAAGAACCTGTGGAGATTGCAAGGCGAAAAGAAGTCGAAACAAGCCTTTTCAACAATGGGAGACCACCCGATGCCTAAATTGGAGCATAATCGTGCTCGGGTCATCGGTGTCTCCAGCAAGCTAACAATCTCGCCTGTTTTGGCGACCAAAGTTTGACAGGAAGAGTCGTCGAGGATTTCGTGCAATTGGCGTCTTTGAGCTACGGTGCCACAGTCGAAACCATCAGCGATGCCTGATGACTCGGTGAATCGTTTCAGAAATGGTAGACCCAACTTTTCTCGTGAAGCAACCTGATCAAAGGAAGGTCCAAGATGCAGGTCACTCCCGTGAATATTATTCCAGACATCGAAGTTGAGGACTGAAAATGGTAGGGTCTCATACTGTAGCCACTCTAGTGAGTAGTCAATGAAGTCACTCAAGGCGACAGGCATTGCGTCAGCTTCTTCAACAACGTTGTTAGACATATCTTGCCGGTAAATAACATTCGTCTCCGGCTGTGACGAATCTGCTGAAACCGTTGATACCTTGGACCTCGATGCCCGCTCATAAGAGCATTCGTAGTTCCGTATCCTGCATGTGCTGCAAGGAACGTTGCGATCGCATGCGCGCTTCAAGCGGACACAGCGATTGCAAGCCCTTGGTTTCTTCAATCTGGGTCTACGGGCAGGCAGAAGTGGTATCTCTGACCCATTTTCAAGGCGGACTTTGCAAATACCCCAGTGGCGCTTGAGAGCATCTCTAAGGAGTATCATGAGTTGGCATGGCGGTGGATAGTGGAGGGAAAGACATACCTGCGAGTAAATGTCCGTTGGCAAAATGAACAAACAGAGGGCGAGTCCGAGATTTCTGTCAAGTTGACGATGGCCGTTAGCAACTGGAGAGTTGAGAGAAGCTATCGAGGGCATGGGATGCGGTACATACCTGCACGCTGGGGTAATGGATCTGACGGCTGCAGTTGAGACGGAGCTGTCGTGGAGACCATAGTGCGAAGGACAGTTCAACTCAGGTCATGGCCAAGCCCTGAGAATAATCAAGAGCTGACTGAAGATGTTTCCGGGCGAATGGCAGTCGAACTACCGATATGACAATCCCACATACAGATCATGGCCCGTTTGGTACGTAGTTAGAACCTTGTTTGGAGAAAAACGCGGGGAAGTGACATTGACTCTATCGCCATTGGGCGTTACTTTTTTGTGGCGGTGGACTTTTCCCGCTCTCCCCACATGCTGAAGAGAATGACCTGCACCAAGTTCAGTTTAGTCACGCCTGTCTAGAGTGCGGAGGTGGAAGACATCGCGACGCCAAGTTAGTGGGGCCGTAGAGTATCATGACCGACTTATAGCGATATAAACGGTCTTGCGTCGCGTCATTGTGAGATGAAATTAAAGAGTAGCAATTAATTTACCATTAGTTCAACCAACCAAACCGTCAACCGCAAGAATAATTGCCATCATGTCCCCACCTGAAGAACATCATGGCCTCAAGTCCAAATGGCCCCAAGCTTTCGATCTTGCTGGTTCAAACTCCCCCTGTCGAATCGAAGGAGAAATCAATGATCTCGTCGTCCTCGGTGAAATCCCAGCTGCCATTGACGGAACCTTCTACCGAGTCATGTGTGATCCTTTCGTCCCTCCTCATCCCGACAATGTTCCTCTCGACGGCGACGGTCACGTCTCTGCCTTTAGAATCCACGACGGTCGAGTCGACATGAAGATCAAATACGTCGAAACAGAGCGCTATAAGCTTGAGAGAAAAGCTGGCAAAGCTTTATTTGGACTTTACAGGAATCCATATACGCATCATCCCTGTGTCAGAGCAGCCGTCGACTCTACTGCCAACACAAACATGGTCTACTGGGCGGATCGTTTGTTGGCGCTTAAGGAATCTGCGCTTCCTTACGAGATGCATCCTGATACTCTTGAGACTCTCTGTTATGATCCGTTTGGGGGCCAGGTCAAGGCAAAAGCATTCACAGCGCATCCGAAAATTGACCCTTTCTCTGATGAACTTGTTGTCTATGGGTACGAGGCCAAGGGTCTAGCGACCAGGGATATAGTCATTTATGCTCTGGACAGGAACGGGATTAAGCATGATGAGCAATGGATTGAGTCTCCCTGGTGCGCCCCCATCCACGACTGCGTCATCACACCCAATTTCATTGTCCTCATCCTTTGGTGCTTTGAAGCCAATGTTGAAAGGATGAAAGCGGGCAAACAGCATTGGGCTTGGGACTACAGCCTCCCAGCTACTTTCATCGTGGTCCCCCGGCGGAAGACCTCCAAGATTCCAGCTTCATGGAAGCAAGGAGAACACCGAGTCTACCATTGGAAGAACTGTATGAACATCCATGCAGGCAGCGCTTGGGAGGAGGATAATGGAAAACTGTATCTCGAGACATCTCGGGTTCACGACAATGCTTTTCCGTTCTTCCCGCCTGAGGACGGGAGAATGCCAGCTCCAGATGCCAAAGCTGACTTTGTTCGTTGGGAGATTGACCTCAATGCCCCAAGTGGGACACAGGTGGTAGACCCAGACGTCATACTCGACGTTCCATCCGAGTTTCCGCGAATTGACGAGCGTTTCATGACCAAGAGAAATGAATACCTCTTCTTGAATGTCTTTATTCCCGAGACGTCCCAAGGCGGAACAAACATCTTCCATGGGCTCAACGGTTTAGCTATGCATAGTCACAGCACTGGCGAAACAAAGTGGTTCTTTGCAGGCAAAGACTCTCTCGTTCAGGAACCGATCTTTATTCCCCGTACGCCTGATGCACCCGAGGGGGATGGATGGATCATCGCAATGCTTGAGCGACGTGTTGCTAATAGGAGTGAGCTTGTTGTTCTTGATACGAATGACTTTGAGAAGCCTCTTGCGTTTATACAACTTCCTATGCATCTCAAGGCTCAGGTACATGGGAATTGGATCGACAGTAGGACACGGGCATCTACAGAGGCAATTGTAAGGCAGATTGATGAAGTTAGGATCAGTGGAAGAGGAGCTCTGGAGCCATTGGCATGAGTGTCCAGGTGAACATTCACTTCAAGTCGTCACAATCAGTCTTTAGTCGGGCGAGCCAGGAGATTATATCATATGAGAAACTTTGTGTTTTAACGAGTGACTTGTTATCGAGAAATCCCAATATCTCAAGCTATTGCTGCCTAGCCTTTGAAGTGATTGCAGATAAGAAGTTCCATCCCTTGGCATGTAAAGTCCCCATCAAGTCAAAGACCAAAGACACTTAAGTCCAGCACTGTCCAGATCCAGGGCCGGGCTGGCACTGCATGCGACCACCGCCGCAAGACCAGCAGCCATAGTTACCAGCGCACTGGCACTTTCCGGGCTGGCAGTCCGCGTGGGGAGAGTAGCAGGGGAAGCAGTCGCAACGAGCCTCAAGACCACGGAGGGCGAGGAGGGGCTGTAAGATACAGTGTCAGAAGAGCTTTACCTTACGAGTGAAAGGGGGGGATTTGCTTACCTTGTCGATACCAGTGTAAGTGTGACCGCCGTCCTCAATGGTGACGGTGTCGGTGGCAGGAGTGGCAGTGACGCCGAGAGAGAGGAGGAGAGAGACGAAGAGAGTGGCCTTCATGATTGCTGCAGAATCTGTTGAGGTTGAATAGATGGGTGGATGAGTGAGGATGATGAGATGCAAAGACTGTGAAAGCCCTCGAGTTCTTATAGTCTTCAGGGACTATGAGAAGACCAAGCTTATTGTCGCTCGCTCTTCGGTGATTCCCAAGACAGCCCTCATCCCACGATGCCTGAGACAGTCTATGCTGCACTTCGCCTCATGCAACTAAATCCTCTCAAAAGTCCTCGGCCATAAGAAATTAGTCCATCATCATCATCATCATCTCGGGTTGTCGCTCTACTCATTGGCTATCGCCTCACCGTGAGATATTTCTCATCTAGGCAATGAGCGGCTACACATACTAGGATACAAGCTTCACTAACTAACCAAACCGTATTAGTATCACTTTTGCTTACTACTCTGTGTAGTAATGGTTAGTGAACATGTCACGGAGGCGAATAAGTCGTTGTTACGACACTTGCATAAGGGGGGATCGTTGGGTTTACAAGGATCCTCCTCGTATAACATAGACGCTCAGAATTGCACGTGTGTGGCACGTCGCCCGACAGTCCGAGCGAGTGGAAATAAGAGTGCATGTGCCGCAAGCTCGGATTCCACTTGAGAGTTCGGGACCGAGATGTTGAGCTCCATAATTGATCCACGGAGGAGGATAGCCGCAAACCTTCTCTCTTTTTGGTATCTTTGTGATTCCAATTGTGTTATTTGACGTTGAAGGAAAGTACTTGTGAGAGTTGGATCTGTAAGTCAGGGTTAAGTCCGAACTGAGAGTGCGAGAGCTAATGCAGTGGGTGAGATTCCTACGATTGACGGTCCACTTTCCCCAGGACTAGCTAGCTTCGAATCTGTCTCTCCATTTGCTGACGGTGCCGTAATTACTATTCTTAATGGATCTAGCCAGTCTGACTTGTTACTCGAGAGTGGCAGAGCGATGCATGATCCTGCGCGTGAGTATCACAAGCACCAAAACTGTACAACTGTTGTCTTATTCGATTCTCTTTACTCAGCCTGTGTTTCAGAACTGATTCCATCGTGACATAAGCACTTGAGTGATTCCATTCTCATCTCACCAGTCTTGAACATCATGGCCAATTGGAGCAAGACCTCTCAGTCCTCGTCTTCGACTCTTAACTCCGTAGGAGTGGCTTAGCTCATGCAATAATGTCCGTGGGCCCCTTTTCAGCAGGTATGTTACTCGGAACTTATATGCGGCGCGGGCCGCAGATTATTCCGTATAGCGTATGGTCTCCTCACTCAACGGGCCTCTCCTCCGTAAAAACACTTCCATTTACAGCCTAGACTACCTCTATACGGGAGGCAAAAAAAGAACCTCAGGAGCTCAATCCTAAGTGATAAAAAGACTTAGGTAACTTATCATAAGACCTTAATAACTTAGCATAAACTTGGGGTGACTTTTCCCGAGATTATTTTGATACCCTACAGCACGGCTCGATCTTCTCTGGCTCCCCGAGGTTGAGTTCCTGAGGCAAAGATCTTCAATCATGCGCCGCAAAGAGGCATTAAATCTAGACCTCACGTAAGACGGCATTTCAGGAAGGTGGCCTCACTCGGCTGATTTACTCTAATGCCGCGGTATGATCGACGAATAGTATTCCAAATGTGGCGTTTCATGTGAAAAGATGACTGCATGGCCCCTTCTGCCCTATGGTCGTCGCGCCTTTCGGATCTCGGCCCCAGAGTTGGACCTATCGGTGTTTATGAGACACCCGTTTCCGCGTTTAGCACTATTTCGTAAGTCAATTTTGGGGGCTTGTCCGAGGTTTCCGCGAAAGCTACATTTTCCGAGCTGAGACGGTGTGAGATTTATGCTTGCTCAGTGAACGGATAAAGTAATGTTTACGAGATCAGCCTTTCTTGACTGAGTCCTTGATGGGAGCCTCTAACTTCACCTCCGTCAGACTTCCAAGCAACTTCCTCCACATAACCGCACTCTCCTCATCTGCCGTGCCTTCGGTTAATGTCACCCGGTTCCCAACAACAATAAGCGCTGATCTTGCCCGAGTCAGAGCAACATTCATCCTTCGCATGTCCTTCAAGAACCCGATCTCACGGTGCTCGTTACATCGCACCGTTACAAACACGATGATATCCGCCTCACGACCCTGAAATCCGTCGATACTCGATACCTCGATTTTGTAGGGTATACTGGAGAGCATGTGCTTGAGGACTTCGGCTTGCCGGGTATATGGTGTTAAAACCACGATTGAGTTCGAGGGGCAATCGGTCACTGGACCACTGGTTAAGAGCTTGCAGATATGGAGGCAGAGCTCTGCTTGTCCTCGATTCTCCTTTGACTTTTGGCCCGGCATCTCCTTTGCGTCACAGTTGATGAAGATGGCCCGTTCGTAGTCTTGCGTCCCGATCCTGGAGGTTATCGTCTGATTCGTGATCCTGGCTGTTGGGAATGGGAAGTCAGACTTGATAGGTGGCCTGGCAGAGCTGGTGATACCTGACCTCAGCTTTCCCTCGTAGAACTGCCCGGAGCTGAACTCGCATAGTTTTGGATGCATACGATACTGAGTGTCCAGCATCAGCGTTCTCAATCCACCGTTGCCCTTGGAGCCCTTGGCTTCCGTGTAGACTCTCTCAAAGAGCGAGACGTCAAATTCCAGTGCCAAAGCAGTCTGATTGACAGTTGGTCGTAGCTGCACATGGTCCCCAACCAGAATAGCCTGGGAGCAACCCTTGACAAGTGGGACGATTGAGCTCGGCTCCGTTTGCTGAGAAGCCTCATCGACAATCACGATGTCGAAAAACTCTGAGCGAATCAATCCAATGCCTGCTCCAATGCAAGTGGTGAAGATGGTGTCGCTCCGTTTGACCATTTCCATGGCCTTCTTCATAGCTTTGTGGTCGGAGTGAATTTCCTGCCCTGCCATGGCGTCGCATGTATACTTGCGTAGATCGTCCGCCACTTTGCGCACCTACATAAAGTTAGCTGACTTCACTTGTTAGGATGGGTGATGGGTAATATACCTCTGTTGAGACTCGTAAGGGATCGGGTTGAGTCTTCCTCGCCAAGGGCTGCTTCTGAAGACGTTGGATATACCGTCTCATCACGTTATCCACTGCATTATGTGTCGGCGCCGTCACCAAAACACGTGCTTTAGGATTAGCTATCTGCAATGCGCAGATCATCTGAACAATCGTCTCTGTCTTTCCAGTTCCAGGCGGACCCCAAAGACATAGAAGGGAGCTATTCCATGCCAGCTTGATAGCTTGTTTCTGACTACCATTCAATCTCTCAATCCTGCTGAAGCAATGGTCTGGTCGTGGAATATCAGGGGATGGAAGCCCAAAGATGATGTTTGCGACACCGCAGCAATCTTCTTGGTAGATACAAAGATCTTTGACAGCGTCAATCATGGATTTGGATGTGATGAATGGGCCGCAGTCTTCCAAGACCCAGGAACAGTCTGTGAAGTAAGGCGGAAGTGGATGAAGACACTCGAAGCGCGCTCGCCCAGTTTCGGACATGGCTACTAAGGCATCGATGGAATAATTGTTGCCCACCAACACATTCGATGGCAGTGACGCCGTCGTCAGCCTCACATGAGATCCCTTCTTCGGTGTTCCTGTCGCGTCAATTCTGAAGTCGATCTCAATGAGATTCCCTTTCTTAGCCTTGGGTGACAACTTCAGTTCGTAAAGTCCCTGCTGTCTCTTCGCAACATTGCCTGCTTCTTCGATGTGATCCAAGGCAATGGCGATCATGTTTCGCAATAAATGGCTGGTTACCTTTGGGTCGGTTACCATGAAACGAGACGCGTTGGGCAGGAGACACCCCAGAAAGAGATCCAGAGCTAAATCTGTTGATCGGATCGTCAAGGCCGCAAGTTCCATAAGCGTCGCGAGATCAAGCAGCGACAAACTCCCTGGGGTGATAGCAGAAAGGATGCTCTTGAATGGCTCCAAGATAAGCTGGCCCATGGTGTTGGCTGACAGGATAAATGCCCATAAAATCGGCAAAATGGACGTTTCCACTAGTATAACCAGGCCTTCGTTCTTATCCGAGCGGGACGAAGACAGCAATGGTGTGAAGGTCACAGCCAGAGTGGGCTCAATCGCTAGAACTTGTAGCATCGCGTATAGCAGTTCCTTGGAGTCGACGACAGCTTTCTCAATATTGATCAGAATATGCTCAAAGCATCGCATAAGAAACTGTTTGTCGCTGGCCTTTCGCGCCAGTCGGAACACTTGCTGGTACTGCTGTACTGATTCCAATCGTGTGAGCTGAGACATGTCGTTGCCTTTCACCATCTCAATGAGCCATGAGGGATCGGAAGGTGATAAGGCATCACTCAGACTGGGGACCGAGTAATCTCTCGGTTCCTCGGAGAAAAGCGGCATTGTCTCCGTCGTATCGATCTGTTGTAGCCAAAGATCAAGGTTGCGCATTGAGGCTACGTCTCGATTGCTGATTACGTAGATTTCCTGTGTCCAGTTAGCGATACTCACGAAACTTCATGAGAGGGCTTGTCTCACTGCAGCTGTGATGGGAGATCTATTCACTCTTCCAACATGGGTCTGAAGCCCTCTGCTGAACTTGTCTAGCGCAATGCTCGCGATAGCCTCAGCCTGGTCCCCTCGATCAACCACCTCTTGCCTTTTTCTGCGCCTGTCACCTTTATTCGGCACATTGCGATAGTCTTGATCATTATTCCCAGGTCGACCAATAAATACCCACGAGTTTCCTCGCTGCCTTTCGAAGAGCTGGAAGATGTTTCCGTCACAGTACAGCTGATACTGCATCTTGGTGGGTAGCGAGAGGCGGGCCTGTCTCTGTGGGCCTTGGGAATGAGGGAACGCGAAGAGGCGCCCAGTGTTGTCAATCACGCAGTCCTGAGAGCGCTCAATCTTCTTGGGGATGTAGACTGCAAGGGATAAGCGATCGTCTGGCTGGAATACAATGAGCGTGCGCTGGAATAGCTCTAGATTCGTAGCGACTGCGTCATGAAACGTTGCAAGGCGGTCGATCGTGGAATCATATGTTCTCTTCCACTTGATACCCGGGTAATCCAAATGGAACTGTTGAAGCTCTGGTGGATGAAGAATGCTAGACGAGCATAGAGCATTCTGAACCAGTCTTGTCGTGGAAGCAGACCCTGGTACGTGAGCAAGGACCCATGCCTTTTGATCTGCCTTGAGGACATTGAAGTCGAAAAGATGGAGCAGGCTCTCAAATGACGTGCGATTCTTGAGACACCATGAATATGCCAATTTGACACACTCAAATTCACCAATCGCGACATCTTCGCGGCTGAACAAGAGCTGAATAGCGTCGATATCATACCCCGTCAGATCACCATCCTGCGTCACAGCCAGTCGACGCACATATTCTTTCGCATCATCGTGGAGAAGGTCGAGTATAAATGGCGGCGCATCATCAGGCGGCTTTGGTGCAGTGCGAAGCTTGTCGGGGATCTTGATCCGATTCCCATCGACACATTGCGAAAAGAGTCGATTGAGTTCTTGACATTGGGCGCTCATGGGACCTGCGACACGGGCCCAGTCGAGATATAGGTTCTTTACTTGACCCAGGGAGGCATTTTGGTACTTTGCGAAATAAACCAGGCGGTCGTCATCGGTGATGGGGCGGAACTGGATTGGTTCTCGACCACCGGGATATAGAGCTGGAGCTGAGACGGTGGAGGGGATCAGATCTGGGTCCCAAGATACAAAGACTGACACTAATCAGCACATGCAATCCACGTTTCTAGATGCACTCACATGTATCACCGTCCAGATCACCACCAGACATCAGGTCCGCAGCCGGCCTTCTTCCTCGGGTCGAAAAGACGATGCAGTCAACCAAATGCGAAAGCTCAGGACGCTCAACAACCTTAAACTTCTGCCAATCACCCAGATGAAGACACGGATTTCTGATGACAATAATCTCCGTGTTCTTCAAAGCATACGGCAAACCATTCTCCTCCAGGGTTACTTTGACCGCACACTCGCCTTCCTTCAAAACATCCCAACCGTCACAAACTCCAAAGAGGAGTCGGGATTTCTGTACAAAGATGCGACATTTCTGGCCGCCCTGTTTGTTCAACAACTTTTTCAGTTCATCGTTGACTTGCCCACTGATCTGTGGCTTTACGCTCTCCAGTCCCTCAAGGAGTACGCGTTCAGCGAGATCGGGGCGATTGACGTAGCTTAAGAATCGGAATGCGTCGCGGAAGTCGGACTTAGCGTTGTTTAGAAGATTGAAGTGATGGCGCTGTTTCGAGAGCAGTGTTTCTTGTGAGATGCCAAGAGCGTGGAGCAATATGATACTCTCGTCGTTGAGGAATCCGTATGAGAAAGGCTGGAATGTCGTCAGGTCAGCAAGGATTGATGCGTCACTGAATTGTTTACCTTGGAGTGCTCAACGACTGCGAAAGAGTAGTCATCGCCACCACTAAACTTCTTCATCGACTTGCGAAGCTTGAGTAACGCCTTCTGCTTCTTCATTCGAGGATCAACAGTAACAACGCCCTTGTAGCCCCGATAACGAAGTTGGAACACCGAAGGCGTATATCGACTGTCTCGAAAGATGATTATTGTTCGTCGCGCCAACTCTTGAGCCAGACTGGGCGCAATCAATCCACAACCATCGGTGAAGACATACTCATCTGTCTCAACATCTGGAATATCCTCGCATCGATCGGGATTAATGATCATGGCGGTCTTGGAAGACGAGAAGAGAAGACCAATCCGCTTGGCCTTCTTTCCCACCGTCTTTATCTTTGTAAAATCCCCCATATCCTCAATCTGTCTCGAAATCTCCTCTTTCGACGCCGCAATGAGGAAGCATGAGCGCGACTTGAGTTGCGTATTACTATGCCCATAGAAATTATAGTGCACGCCGTTCAGAATTATTCCAGCGCGGAGACATTTGATGCTGTAGTCGGAAACCTCTTGGCGCGTGCGGGGCTGAAGATCTGGCGCTGGCTGCTGCTCTTTTGCTGCGGTGCCGAAAACGAGCGGTTTGAAGGTTTCGAGGGAAAAGAGCATTAATCGATCCGTTGGGTGTGAGGCAGTCGCGCGATTTGTCGTGTTCGACTGAACTTTGAGGATCATGGAGTGCTTGCGTTCTTTGAGGTCGGTTTGAAGGACGATCGCCTTGATGAGATTGACTTTTCTTAGAGTAGATGGTGACGGGAGATTCGGGACTTGGAAATCCCAGACAATATCAGCGAGACTCAAGCTTGGAAGTAGTGTGCGATAAAAGCCTTTATCGGGCTTTTGAGAAGCCATTCTTAGCTTGGCGCGTTGAAAGAAGCTTGAGGTTGGGTTTCTGATGAGGAGAGGAAGTGTGACGCACTCAAGATGAGAGAAGAAAATTGCAGATGATTTCATCCAATGGAAGTCAGTTCAGCTCAGCGCCGTTGGTGAATCACATTCGTTATCATTGGGCGTTGGTGTTACGCGGCATGCTGACCCCCTCACTTCTTCAACTACCAGAGAGTCTACACGTTGACATTCATTTCCACCACGGCCAAGATGACTTCAAATCCATATGTGCCAAATATTTATATCATCGGCCCTCAATCTACGGGCAAGACAACACTAGTCAACAAGCTACAGGATGATCTAGAGAACTGGCTCGCCAACACATCAATCGATAAGCCCCAAATCGTCTCTGAAGTCGCAAGAACTGTTCTCACGAAGCACAAATATTCTGCCGAAGATATCCTGACATCCAAAACCAGGTGCCTCGAGCTCCAGCAACTCATCCTCGAAGCGCAAGAATCTTCCGAGAAGGAAGCTCTCAAGACCTCGAGCTGGTTCATCTCGGACCGTTCGGGTTTCGACCCATTAGTCTACGCCAAGCGATATGCCGCATCAGGTGCAGTTAAACAGCTAAAGGACCTCGATGCGTGGAAACAAGTTAAGGCGAGAATGGAGAGGTCACTGGTCGTGGTCTGCGAGGCGGGTACGCCGTGGCTGATGGATGATGGGGTACGACTAATGCCTGGAAGCGAGACAGAGTGGATGCAAGTTTTTAACGACTTTTGTGAAATGTTGGATGAGGTCGGGCTTGAGTATTCTGTGGTACCTCGGACGGTGTTGGATATCTCGGAACGGGCAGAGCTTGTATGGGCGAAGTGGACTGAGAGACAGCAGTCTTTGACGAACAATAGTCGATGGCACAGGGAATAAACGGAACCCAGGAGCCAGTTCATAATTATAGGTATTGGCATGAAGAGTTCGCGCTTCAGGACCTCAGCTTGGCGAGTAGAAAACGTCAAGACCACGGTTGAGTGCCACGGATGCAGCTGACCCCATGTTCGGTCGCTGGCCCCTAGTACTGGGGTTTTGAATGACACGTCTAGCACACACCTTACATATTTTACCACAATAACTCAGCAATATGAGAGTGCAAGTGCTCAACTATGATAGGGCGTGGCACAGTAAGCTAAGCAGCCGGCAGTTGGGTAAAGCGGTCATCGCTCTTAGGTATTGCTATGCCACCAAGCAGGTTTGCTATAGTACAGATTTCGGCACTCGCAGACCGGCTCTTGTGTTCCATATCCATGAACCAGAATGCTAGCATGACAGAAGCATCGTACCTTGGTTCTTGCAGGGGGTTGGCAACTATTGCATATGAAGTCTATGATAAGGAACTGAACTAACTGTATTAGTATTGCACAACCGGCATGATAAGCCACTGGGCATTTTGCACAAAAATGGCCTAGCATCAAGTCAATTTTCCTATCATATTGTCACATCCTTCGCGGTTTATGACGATCTCGTGATTGAGATGAAAGTCTATCCGGGCTTCTTTAACTAATACAGTTAGTTACAGGGGAGATACGCCGCGCTTACTAGTCTACTAGAGCCAATGTGTTGATAACCCTCCCCGAGACAAGAGATATCTGGTCCATGAGCAACGCATATTTATTCAAGACTCGGGACATGAGGTAGGCATACCATTCTTCAGCCAGATTGATCTTCTGAACACAGAAACTGCCATCCTCCTCCTTTCCAAAGTGAAGCAAAGCATTCAAAATGTCGGATGTCCAAGTAGCTGTCCAGCCTGTGCATATCAAACCACAGCAGACAGATACAACTGCCACCATAAAAGCTGTTCTCCAACGCGCTGCAGAAACCTATAAACCTCCTCGGTTCGATCCTCAAATCCATCTGAACTTCACCCCTCCGGCGGCACGTTACTCCTTCACTGAGCTAGGGCTCGATAAGCCACGTAACGCCCCGGATGTATGCTATACGGAACCCTTCCAGCTCTTTTCAGAAGAAGGCGTGCGTGTCATGCGGCGGGAGATCTTCCGCAAAGAGTTCTTGGATAAGTATATGAGGTCATGGTCAAGAGCACCTTGCTACATTGGGGGTC
Source organism: Fusarium udum (assembly GCA_013186905.1). Classification (NCBI taxonomy): domain Eukaryota; kingdom Fungi; phylum Ascomycota; class Sordariomycetes; order Hypocreales; family Nectriaceae; genus Fusarium; species Fusarium udum. Next base: position 5,413 of record JAAQPG010000341.1, on the reverse strand, counting down.
ACTCTGCCAACTCTGAAGTGAGTTCACAGCCGTCCCAGGTCTAATGATGACACTGACCTAGTTGCTTTAAGGAAGCTAGCTTTATCAAACAAGCTTGGTATCACCCTGCTACCCAAGCGGCCATCGACCAGGCCTTCGGCACCGGCCTCAAGCCCCTCGAACGACACTGCGACATAGGCTATGTTAATGTGCAGCTGGGCGAGGGTGGTAAAGCAGGAGTTTACAAATACAACGAGATCCCTCAGAAACCACTTCCACCGTCTAAAGCCGCCACGGGCATCCCCAAGTCCCAATGGGATGACGTGGCTATCGATGCCTGGCATAAAGATCAAGTCCCAGTTGTTTGCGTCGTCATGTTAAGCGATATCAGTAACATGGAAGGCGGCGAGACAGCTATCAGAACTGGCGCAGGAAACTTGATCAAGGCCCGCGGCGCTAACCTCGGCGGAGCAGTCCTCATGCAGGGCGGAAATCTAGAACATGCCGCTCTTCGCGCTAGTAACTGCTCCGAGAGGGTGAGCATGGTAACCAGCTACCGCTTTGCCGACCCGGACTTGGACGACAGCCGAACTACCCTCAAGAGCGCCGACTTTGAGAACGAAGACATGAATGCACTAAAGTATGCTCATCTGGACTATAAATTGAAGAGACTTCGAGACCGGGTTAATCTGGCGTGTGAGCGCGTTGCTAGACAGAGAGCTGGAAATGCGGAGTTGAATAGGGATGAGATAGATGGCTGGGTGAAGGAACAGGTTGGGTTTTTGAAACAGACCTCTTGGGAGCTTTTTGAGCGAGACGAGAAGTTGATGGGAATGGAGATGCCAGATGGTATCCTTCGGGACTATCTCGAGGATGCTTAGAAGGGACTGAAGTTCAAGCGTTGGGCGTGATCAAAGAGATGGTATTAGATGCAAGCGGATATTTGCACTCATTAGTCAGAACTCACAGACTTTTTCTCTTATTCCTAGCTAAATCAAACGTTACAGAGCTAATGCTTTTGGCTTCTCACTTGAGTCCAATGGAGATGGCTTCCTTTCGCGAATCTCCGCGGTCACATGACCGGGGAGATTATATCTAGCATCCCGCGCAACCTACCGCCCGCATATCCGCCGCAATCTATGATCCTCTATGTCCCTTTAAATCTTGCAACCCCGCACTTGAACAAGGTCTTGTGATCTCTTGCTTCTTATCTCTGGTACTAATTCACCTAGCCTATAGTTTGGGACGTGTACCACGATCATCTTGCGCTTATCTAGGCCCCTCCTTTCTACCAGCTTATCTCGGCTATACATTATCACTGCCCTCTAGTTATCTAGTTCAAAACTAATACCAAATGAATGCAGGTCGAGCCCTTTTGGCCCAGCGTCAAAGACAGCTTCATCTACGATAATGTCGTAGAAGGGCACCAAGAAATCCCGTCATGGGTGTATCGCTTGCAAACCCAAGATATTAAGTTTCATTTAGCAAAATACTTCAACTGCAAAGGCCTTGCCTTGAATGCCTAAAAGGGTTCAGGTCAAATGTGACGAGATAGGGCCTCAGTGTATCGTATGCACCAGTCAACATGTTTGCTGTCCTGGGTATCAGCAACATTTGAAATGGTCAATGAAACATGAAGTCAACTTCTGCCATGAGAGTTTGAACACCGTAAAACCATACTTCTCGAGTAGTAGCTCCAATGGTGACCAGCCGGGCCTCGGTGACCAAATACCTAGTGTTTGGGCTAGTCACCTGGAAGTCGAACAAGAGTTTTGGTCACTTTTCACTCTTATAGACGGAATCGGAGATTTCGGGCTTTCTTCTTGGCAAGATTTGAAGCCGCTTTAACAAGACTTTGGTGATATTCTTGTCAACGGTTTAACAATTGGCCACCCAGCCACCACTGGAGTGGTGGATCTTGGACTTCTTGAGCAAGACTTGGAGGTCTACACACCGTGGGTTATACTGAGGTGTGCTACTTGGATCTATCTGAGTCGGGTAACGGCAAGCAAGCTCATCTAGCTGGTACTGTGTAGCAGCTCGGATAATCTTAGGGTTAAGTGAAGACTCGCATATGGCAGTTGCCCAAAAGACAAATACAACTACATAAACCATAATGCAGTACTGGTCTAGAACCTGGAACCCTCCTTATTAGTGCAATCCTGTCCATCATGTGGCTTGCAACTGTACGGGCCAAGTCCACGCTTCTTAAGCCAGATCCGAGTGCACCGTTGAAGGCAGCTTATGCCGTTCATGGCAGCGGACGTACTGCCTTTCCCATTTCCGATCAATATCACTAGGCCGCAGTCAAAGACTCTGACTGTAGATGAGGTTCTTAGTAATCTAGAGACGACCTTGCCAGTCCTTGCTCTAGCAATTTGTAAGAGCACTAACTCTGTCAACCCAGAATACATATCGTATCTGATAAGGTATGCAGCTGGGTCTTCTAACCTTCAGTGGCCAGAGTAGATGTGCATTGGGTGCTTAGTCTCCACTGCATGGCTTTTGGCTGGCACCATGAGATCATATGATAACCATGACTTTGGCTTTGGTAAGCCTGCCGCACTCCGATGGCCACATCCGAACTTTGAAGGCTTCTTCTTTGTACTTCCGTCCAGAGCCGGAGCCAGGAGTGCTGGGGACGATGAGGTTATTGTAGTTTGGTTTGGTTTGGTTTGGAGCAGACTTGCTATGCCCAATCAGAAAAGGATGTAGAGTTTGCAAAATATGCGGAGCAAAGGGGCTTGGGTGTTTGATGTGCCACAGCATATGTCATTTCCAGTTGCCCGTCAGGCCTGTGTCTTTCCGCCAAGTAAAGGTTAGCAAAACACGTCATACTGAGGCTATGGCTTATTACATATCTAGTTCCATTCGGCTATTCTCCAATAAATGAATGTAGTTGCACTGTGTCCGCTCTAGCTGACAAGCGCCACGATACGGGACTTGTTTTGCCAGCTGCAAACCTGCATCTTGTTGCATGTGATGGTAACTGACCGATCAGAGCTATGTCTTACCCCAACCCACTTCAACGAATGGCTTTGTGGTGGCTGAAACTGTTTGCTATATGATACGACAGAGGGAAAACATAACACTGAGCCCAGAACACCCTGAATCAATGTATAAAGTACTTGTATAATAAGTACGGCGAGTGTAGCTATTCATTAAACTGTTCGTGAATATATATAGCACTGTTTGCTCTGCACCCTTGTGATGATCTGAGTAGCAAAACATCAAACGCGAATAACCTACAGCATCATATTTCCAACCGCAACTCATTCAAGATGGCAGAAACCGGTGTCGCGCATAAGGTCATCTCGGTTATTCTTCGCCTTTCCGAACTCGCCTCCGCTATAATCGTCCTCGGTATCCTCTCGCGCTTCTGCTACCTCGCGGGCATCGCTGAAGCGCATGTCGACGGACGCATCATCTACACCATCGTCGTCGCGTGCCTCGGCATCATTTACTCCATCTGCTTCTGTCCGCCTTTCAAGGCCATGTTCTTGGGTTTCCCATTCGACTTTGTCATGTTTGTCATGTGGCTCGTGGCATACTGCTTGCTCCAGACGGTAATATCTCATCACACTCGCAGCTAACAACACCACTGACAAGATTCCATAGAGAACCGGTAGTCATACTTGCTCTTCTAGTTGGTATTACAATTATTGGGGTTACTACTGGGGTCGCTTTTGGCGAGTTGGACCCATTGGGACGGTGAATATTGACGCGGCGGGTTGTGCCTCGTGGAGGACAGCCCTTGCGTTTGCATTCATTGCGTGGTTTCTCCATCTTCTGAGTGGCATTCTTGTGAGTCCCCAAGTCGAGCAGAATAGGACAGAACTGACGCGACCAAATACAGGGTGTGTATGTATTCCGTACTTATATCAAGCTCGACGAGACAAAGACGGATCTGAAGCAACATGCGGAAAAGCTTGCCAAGTGAGCATAAACCATTCTCTTGTGGCATTCAGATGATGGGCTAATGATTCTTGCATTTAAGAGGGGACCCCAAAGTCCATGGTTATCAGCGAAATATTGAACCGACAGAAAATGTCTAGTCCATGATCTCTCTCACACCGTTTGAGCCTGGAGAGCTGGAGAGGGGTCAGGCGGGGTAACGTTAGTGGTTTGGAGTAAGCAGCCACAAACGGCGGATGCCGAAGGAGATACTTTCATTGATCCGCGGAATATGCCATAACATACACAGATTGAAACAGATGCGTCATGCAATTAATATACTCCATTTCATCCTACTCAGATTCACTACAAAGTAACTTCCATGCAACACACGAATATAATGACATTTTGTTAATTCAATGGTGGTTGAAGCCACCAACAAGACCCTTGGCGCACTCAACAGGATATCTGGTAACAGCTGCCCACACACCATCACTCGGGCTTACATCTGCCACCTTCGCCGGTCCTACAACAGCATTAGACTTCCTCGCTATACCCTTAATCATTAAACTTACCAAACACAAAGACAACAACAGCCTCTTTACCCCGCCCGCCCAAGATGTCAACCGTAAAGTCAGATACAGCACAGCAGGCGTCAAATTTGTTTGTCCCAACATATGGGACGGTCCACATGAACGCAACTTCATTCCTCCCCTCGAATCCGACGATGCGATATGTGATTGAGCCATCAACGCCTCCGCCTATGTGACTCGACTTGCAGCGTAGCATGCCACTCTCGCCTGCTAGGATTGTCTGCGGCGGCTCAAGGTCTGACGTCTTGGTCCATTCGCCGTGGTTGAGGGTTGGCCATTCAGGCTCTGCGATGAGCTCCTCGTTTGTGTGGTTGAGGATAACAATGAGTAGCTCCCTCGTGGCCATGGTGTCGTTGATCTGGGGAATGTTGGTCAGGAGACAGATGGTGATCAAGACTGGGTACAATAACAGATGTGGATATGTTGGAGGTGGGGCGCTCAAACAAGAGTTCTTGGAGATGGTATCAGGTTAATATATCTTAGAGAGCTCCATTGAAAGTCACCAATGCCATGATCTTCTCAACTCCGGAAATGCTTGCTTGTCATGAGATTAAAGTTTAGGCTGCCTCCACAGATGACAAGAGTACTGTAGTTTAGCCATCTTGTGGCGTTGAACTGGCAAACTAGAAGTGACATTGCTCTAAAGATACCCAAACTAAGCAATATCAGCCTATTGAGCGGATCCCCCAAGTTGTTTAATAACCCACCAACCGTCGCCGAGCCGCGCAAGGCGCATCAGATGATAATAGTACTCATGTGAATACAGTGTTCAAGCAAACTGGAAATCGCCAACGGTCATGATGGTGGGGAAGCATCAGCGGCTGATCTGGCGGGGACGATTAGTGCGGAGAGCTGTCAAACCTTATAACTACGAGACGTCACATCGCTCAGGACAGGCTGAGCAAACTGTAAAACTGATAGACACTGAAAGTATTTTCTTGTCGTGA
>JAAQPG010000340.1:0-12183 GCA_013186905.1 Fusarium udum | reverse complement strand
GGGGAGGTATGTTTTTGAGGGGGGGGGGTTTGGGGGGCATGTTAAGATGTGGTTGAGGTTTGGGGATGGGGCGTACCCTGCTACGGGGGTTATGGGGGATTGGTTGAAGAGATATGTACCGGTGTAGATGATGTTCTGAGTGAGGTTGATAGAAATACTGCTCTATCTTAGCAACGTCACCGCGAATGTGGTTAAAGATTTTCTCGATGTAATGTGTCATTGATCATTAAGAGACTACTAGTATCATGAATTAAGGTAGTATAGGTGCTAAATCAAGTCGAAATAGCCTGCCAGGCCATACATCCCCGTTCTTCTTGTGATACTCAAAGTCTTGTACAGGACTGAACCCAGCGCTTTCATAGTACCTGACATCACCAATTCGTGAGCTTATTACACCGCTAACAAAACAGACTAATACATACCTGACTAGTTTGTCTGTCCCTCCAGTCCAGCAATCGAGGAAAATGGCTCGTTTCCCGTGTTCATTCGCGTAGGCTTTGACATGCTCCAGTAATGCCAATCCAGCACCTTTGCGCCCCTCTGATGGTACGCGATGATCTGTGACAAGAAAGTCCAGAAACACAAAACCACCATTCTTCTCGGCAACGGCTATATGGCGCTTTAAAGCAGGAACAGAGCGTATGTGACTTGCGAACTCGTCGTCGAGAATCATCGCAGCGCCCACAGAGACGAAGATCCTACCCATATCATCCTTTCGGCGGTAAAGGTCCACGATATCACTGTCAGAGTGTGTTTCCTCAGTCTCTGCGATGAAAACTCGTCGCCGCTGGCCTTGGCCGTTGAGTCGGAAGATTTCTGATTGTGTGATATCGTCCCGGGTCCCTTCTAAGAAGCCCGGTCTGTGAGAGAACGGGATTGTTCCCCACTGGCCTGTGTTACCAGTCTCGGAGAGAAATGGCAGAGAAGAGTCAAAAGCCGCTGTGATGAAGGCGGCATCTTTGGAAGTTGACCCCGCATCACGGATTTGGAACATGGGAATGAGGAATTGTAGATTCAGGCTCTGAATGATAAAAGGTTTGTATACCGTCCTTCTGTAAATAGACAGATAGAAAAATGTAGTCTTAAGATAGAAAAAGGGGATAACTGTATCGATTGAGAGATTTAACGTTCTTACAGCTTCTGTATAGGGTGTTTGATATGTGGCGCAGACTGTGGCTGTGCTGGGATCTCAAGCCTCAACTCAGACGCGTCGCGCGTTCAGGCTTTCAACGGAGCCAATCTCAACACACTCACAGCCCAACATGCCACCCCGAAAAAGAAGTGCGCCTGCCGCCGACGCTTCAGAACAAGCTGCGCCAAAGAGAAGATCTCTTCGCCAAGCTGCCAAAGGAAATCCCGAGCCTGAAGCGCCTCCCCCAGCTAAGGCAAGCCCGCCAAAGAAGTCTGCCAAGGCGACGACTGTAAAGAAGCAAGAGAAGCCCAAAGTGCCAACAAAGACCGAGGAGCCCGAAGCAACAAAGGAGAAGAAGGCGACCAAGAAACAGGAACCGGTTCAGTCTGGCTCTCGTGGTGTCTCTGAAGATCCAGATGTCGACTCCATCCCGACGATTAATCCTGATGCCCCGAAGCATGATGGCCAGTGGTACTGGCTCATGAAAGCTGAGCCTGAGACTCGTATTGAGAATGGCGTTGATGTCAAGTTTTCTATTGATGACTTGAAGGCAAAGACAGAGCCTGAAGGATGGGATGGTATGTTGTCATTCTCATGGTAAATCTCAGTGGCTGACTTTGATACAGGCATTCGAGCATATGCAGGTAAGAAACCGTGCTTAGTGAAGGAGATCTGACGAGACTGATGCTTGGTAGCTCGGAATAACATGCGAAATATGAACGCTGGTGATCTCGCCTTCTTCTACGCCAGCAACTGCAAAGAACCCGGCATAGTCGGCATAATGAAAATCGTCAGAGAATTCTCCGAAGACAGCAAGTTCCCATCCCCAACATCCCCATAACCTGCCACTAACATCATCAGGATCCGCTCGTCGACCAGGCGCACCATACTACGATCCCAAGTCTACAAAGGAAAAGCCCATCTGGGACTTGGTCCACGTCGAATTCAGAAAGAAGTTTGCGGTGCCTATTGGCTTGAAGGAACTACGCGAGTTGGGTAAACCTGGGGGTCCTTTGGAGATGATGCAGTTGCTTAAGCAGTCGAGATTGAGTGTGAGTAAAGTTAGTGGTGAGGAGTGGAGGTTTTTGTGTGAGCTTGCGGATAAGAAGGCGAAGGATGCTGGGCTGGAGCATGATGAGGGTAAGAAGTGATGCAGTTTTGGGAGATGGATGATGCCTGCCGGCAGGCGAGCCAGTGCGGCTTGCGATTAAGGAGTTTTGTGCTGCGATTAATTGGTGAACAAACACATGTACATTACACTTGCAATATTCGTTATCATACAGAGTTCTCCCTTTACACTTCTTAGAAAACTGCCCAAGTTTACACACGGGGCCCGCTCAGCATTCTCTGGAAAATTTGGTTTAGCCGCAGCGGGGCATTGGCTCCGTGGCCAGCTACCTCAGCATTGACTTTAAGGGAATATGGCGTGTTTTGTTTAGACAGTTCAGCTAGCCACATCTCGGGTTGAAATATGAAATTCACAGGGCCCCGGTATGAGAACCAGCAAATACTCTCCTCCTGACCAGAACCTGATTAGTTGTTATCTTTAGAATTGTATATTGATGAAGTCCTTTAGAGTGTGTAGAAGAGAAACATAGGACACGGGATACTTCAGAAGTCGACGATTCCACATCTGAAGCTTCTTTCTCGGGTTAATCAGTCAAGAGAGTACCCGTATTCCTGACCAGGTCCTCCATCTGCGGCTCGGCACTTCTTTCAGTCATCCCAGATCTCAAGGTCTTGGCTGTTGACCTCCGTTGCAGGAACTGCTCCGAAGTAGCTACACCCAGTCCAATAATTTAGGCTGGGTCGGAACCTGAGCTAGCTTGGCCCGGGCTTTAAGAAATGTAGAATCAAGCTTCGTGGTTGTCATGCTCGTCCAAGACTTGATTCTGATACTTTGCTATCTGGGCCGCACGTTGAGCGTCGGAGAGGGTGGCAGAATTAGTGAGAACCACACGGTAGGCGTTGTCATCGACCATGATAGCAGCAGAACGAACGATGCATGTCCCTATGACGGCTTTGTTGATTCCACTTGATGCAAAGCGATAGCAAAAGAAAAATGCGTCAAGACGGTTGAGTTCACCGAGCTCATCAAAGGCAACTTCACTAGAGGTCGGTTAATGTGACTGTGTATACAGCGGCCGTCAATGATGTTGGCTTACTGAATCTTTTCCGTCTGGGCTGAACCAGACGCAGATCCAAAGAGCTTGCTCAGCAGCGATCCAGCCAAATTCCCAAGACCTTCCATGACCTTACCGTCAGCAAGCTTTTCGATAAGGTCCTTTGCAAATTTGCCAATGTCTGAGCTCTCGCCGGTGAAGACATCGATGGAAGTGCGGCGACTGATGATGTGGCTTATCTTGAGCAACTTGTGATCGTTGCCATTTCTTCTGTAGCCAGGTCAGAAGAAGCAGAAGAGTGTTCATACTTGAGGTCATACTCAATCTCGTTGAGGAAGTTCTCAATCTTTTCCTGCGCCCACTGTGAGGCAACATCAATGGCTTCCTCCTCAAGAGCATTACGACCACCCGTGTCTTCAACTATCATGGCAGCTTGTCTCGTGTCAGACATGGCGATCGATTGTGGGGTTGAGAAAGGGATCTGAGAAGCCTTGAGCCGATGTGAAAGAGGATCAATCGAACAATAAGGAGGGAAGGAGAGCGTTGAGTATTAACGGTAGGCTACATACAATATATTGAGATTGGCTTTGTACCTTTTCTAAGACCTGCTTTTTGCATTTGAGACCTGCAAAAAAGACCTCAATAAATAAATCAGCTCAGACTACGTAGTCTTTCCAATATTTTCCGTACAAGGTTAGTCCCCCGCTTCCCACAGGCTCGACAGGGGATAGCGGGTGAAAGTGGCGACCTGAAGCGTGAGCTAGCGACTGGTCTAGATTGTCTCTCACCTGATTTCAGCTATCTCAGGACGAACCATTTACTTTACGTTTTATCACACTTTTGAAAGCACTACGATACCTGGGTAAAAGTTCAATGACGCGTCGCCAGCAATTAAATTTTATATCGCTCCAGTGCAAGCTGAAACTAGCAAGTCCTGATAAAGTGTTGTCCAAAACTGCGCTTTCTGTTCAGTTTCTATCATTTGTGATAGGTCCGAGAAATACGCGGAGAAGACCCTGCGGATCATGTACCGCCTTAGATAGTTGTTTCGGGGGTTCTAAATTCTGTATCAGTTGCTTGCCAGACCTTTCGGAACTTGGTCGTTTCTCAACAAACAGTACTGCTCATGACATTCATATCGAACGGACTTGGGTAGTCACCAGGATGCTCAGGTACGGTATCAGCACCAACGACGTCGACACCGGGTTCGGTTAATCCACACAAGAGTGGAAACAGATGGACGAGTGCGGATGTCCGGCGCTTTGAGCAGAACGTCAAGAGATGGAAAGTAATGTAAAGTATAATATAAATACAAATAATCTAGGTCTTATACTAGTAATAACATTTCTAACTCTAGCAACCTATACTTATACTCCGTATCTTAACAACCATTTAGCTATGCGCTCACCGCAGATGTATCAAACTTGACATCAAGGTACTCAGCCCTCGAATCACCATTGAGATCCACAAACTGCACATCTCTCTAGCTATTACCAACCCCATCGGCAATCTTCCCATGCGGAAGCCAAACCACCTTTGCAGCATTAGGTGCATCATGCGGGCGGCCGCCATTTAACCACAACTGCGCACTGCCATCTGTCTCCGAGAGGGCAATATAACCAGCCTTCCCGTCACCGTTGATATCGGCAAACACAACACTATCCCTTCCTACACCAACACCTGAAGCGATCGTACCTTGTGGAATCCATGTAACCTTTGCTGCGTTAGGTCCATTATCAGGTCCGCCTGCGTCCAGCCAACATTCAACGCTACCATCGTCATTGACCTTGAGATACTCAGCCCTTCCATCACCGTTGAGATCCGCGAATCGCACGCTGGCGTGGTTGCCACCAACGCCTGATGCAATGGTATCCTGAGCTGACCACTGGATCCTACCTGCGTTGGCACCCCTGGAAGAACTGCCAAGGTTGAGAAATGCTGTAACAGCGCCATTGTGGTCCCCCAGAGGTACTCAGACCTCCCGTCCCCGTTGAGAGCGGCAAAGTAGACGGCGTATTGAGCTTTTTGCAATTGTAAATCTTCGAAACGGGACCATCAATGCTGTCAATACCCTGTCATGTAATCCTACCTGCACTTTGAGTACTGCACTTAATTGGTGAGACGGGCCGACTTCACGAAGAGATTCACCCCCAGCCTTGCTCCTGTAGCAATCTCGCCCTGCAGTAACCACGTCGGATCATGCTTGCAGATACCCCTAGTCGGTCCTCTAATCTCACCATCGACGGGTGCCCTAATCCAACTCAAGTGATCTGCTGCCGTGAGTGTAATGGCCCACTTGAGAGTTTGTACAGTAATTCATATTATAGTATTGTTCTACTTACCAACAATCTAAACTGGATATCTCCTATTATTTTACATAGTGCCCAGTATATTACGATCTCTACTAAAGTCCGAAATAAGGTTATAGAATATAATATACCTATAGTATATAAATTAACAACTCCAGCCACAATCTACAGGAATAATAGCGCCTGTAATGCGCTCGGCTAGATCCGACGCAAGAAATGCGATAGTATCTGCGACATGTTCTGCACGAAGAGTTGGTTCAGTGCCGGGTGGCACATGTATACCAATGAAGTCCCCGTTTAGGTTAGAGCCACCACTACATCTGAGGGAATGAGAAAACTGACGCTGAAGCCGCATGTGCAGCTTTGTCGATTCCATCGAACCCGCCTGGCACTGACTGGACAATATTAGTAGCGATTGCTTAAGGATAGTTAGTGAAATACATTCAGTTCTGAGGAGGAATAGCATTTACCGCCAGGGCACACGGCATTGCATCTTATGCCCTCATTTCGAAACCTCCAGGCTACGTTCTTTGTAACTCCCGCCTATTGCGTGACATTAGAACACCAAACATGAACTTGGAAGGTCTGATCAAGCTTCCTATTAACTTACTAGTGCATGTTTACTTGCAGTATAAGCAACGCCAACGGATGCTCCACTGGTCGACGACTTACTTCCAACGTTGATAATGGAACCCTGTCCACGATTCTTCATGAGAGGTAGAATCTCTCGAGTTAGTAGGGTAGGACCTTTAACGTTGATGTTGATACATTGCTCCCAAACGTCATCAGTCATAGTATCAGCACTGGCGAAGGCATCCGTGACGCCGGCGACGTTTGCAAGAATGTCCAACGCAGAGCCGTATGTAGCGCGGTACACCTCAACTGCCTCTTTGATACTGTCGGCACGTCCCATGTCGCAGATTTGGAATCGAAAGCCAGGCCGATCGAGGCTGCAAGGCGTCCGGTCCAATCCAAAGACTTTGGCTCCAAGAGATAAGAACAGCTCTGTGGTACAAAGGCCCACGCCGCTGCTGCAGCCTGTGACGATAGCAACCTGTAACAAAGTATTGTTAGACGGCTAGCCTATGGAACTAAATATTCTTATGCTCGGATTGGAATATGGTACCTTCCCGGTGAGATTCATGTTGTTACTGCACGTTGAGCTTCACAGCTAAGTGGCCTGATCTTGTTGTGAATGACTGTTAGAGTGTTAACTGCTGCCTATAAGGTGAAACTAATAACTGTTATTATTGCCTCTACATATTTACATTTATTCTAAGCCAAGACCCTCGGCAAGCCAGCGCGTTTTGTCTTGCCGAAGTTATTAAGTCAACATCAATACCTATTGGCTCGAGCCGGGGGGGCCCTACTGAAAGTTTTATCCTGACCCACTGTCAATTTAAAGAGTGCTAGTAGAAAGAGACTCTAGTCAGTACTATATCTATTCTGTTATTTGAGATAGGGCTTTAGAGACAATTTAGCGCAAAAAGTAATAAACTTTATTTATTCCTTTTTTAGTAATCTCTATCTACTAAGATAAATAATTTATTATTAAACTTATTTACTTTATTAAAATGAATAAGGCGACTATAACCTTAAAGTAATTATTGTAATTGGCTTAGATGTGCTGTATTACTACTTCCTCTAAATATGGGGTTTAAAAAAAAGCGATTGAAGGGTTTATTGCTTAATTTAAACTTATTCTCTATCTCTATTAATACCATCTTGCATGATCTAAATCGAGTTTGGAATATTTGACCTGGGGAGGATAGGGGTAAGCTGGCCAATCCCGGCGATACCGTTGGACGTTCCAGTGGAAACACCTCCTTGAGCAAGTGCGACCTGCTTAGTATCATCATGAAATACAGCATAAACAGCTGTGAAGAAGGGAGCTCTAAGAATACAGTCCCCGTACTCATCTCCAGAAACGCTCAAGGCACAGTGCTTAGAAGCGTCATAGCCTGGCACATCGTTGTATTCTCCACGGGCATAACTGCGAATAGGAACAGCGACTGTGACTTTTTTGCCGGGGGTGACTCCGGCAAAGGTAAAGTTTAGAGTTGCAGTACGCGGAATGGACTCGCAAGTACCGTTCCAAGCCAATGCCAACGGATAATCCAGTTGGATAAGTCCTGTTGCCTTTATGATGTCCTTTTCCTTGAAAGGGAGCCTGTCCTCGCCGGTTCCAGAGTCAAGCAGACATCGTTTTACCGAAGAGTCGGCTAAGCCAATCTTGACAGGCTTCCCCGGCTTACGGATAGATGTCGTAGTCAGCTCCGGAAGCGCCGAGTAATATCCAATGTATGGGGGAGTTGGGTAATTTTGTTTGATGCGTACCAGCTCGCCGGCATACTTCTTGTTGGCGGGTACGGCACCGAAAACAGCCGCGCCAGAGTATGGGGACTTGATCGATTTTGGCTGTTGATCAAACCACATGGCGAAAGAGGAGGACTTTGTTTTCCCAGTATGGCGCAAGTTGTCTGTCTCGAAAAGAGGGGCCAGAGAAATCCTTATTAGGAAGCGGCGCCAAACCAAGGATGCTGTGATCGAAGTCGCTTTCTGGGATCTTACACTTATCATCAAGTTGTGCGACTTGTGCGTAATTCGCCAATGCCACTTGATTATTGGTCAATTTGGCGAACTTTGGATTAGAAAAGGCGAATGTGTCATTGATGGTAGCGGGTGCTGATATGAGCTTTCCGTTACCGCCATAAGCATAACCCAAAGGTCCACCTTTTGGCTTGACAGCACCTCCTTTGGAGTGGGAAGATGACTTGGGCCAATTGTAAAACGTTTTTACAGTCTTGTTGCAGGGGCCTGGTGTGTAATGCGCGTTTGTACCATCGTTGATGATGGAATTGGGACCAAAAACCCAGAAACTGGGAGATCCCGTATCAAAAATCGTTGGAACGGGAGACTGTCCTGGTGTGCCCCATTTGATGTCGGCTTGTACACTGCGCTCTGGATGTCAGTTTCTACACAAGATTCCACTTTACAAGGAAGGTCGTAAAAGGGACTACACAACTCACCGAGGATAACCGCCTTAGCTGTAAGAAATAGGGATCGTGGGAGGCTGCGACTGCGGTGATGTAACGGCAGCAGCAGCAGCTCCCTGCATTGAAGCAATTGTAAGTAGGCTGATTGAAAACAACATCGCTCTAGGTGACAGCGAAAAAAAGCCCACGTTGAAAGGCGTAATTGTCAGATGCACAAGACGTGGAATCGTGAGACTCGTGTAGAACTCGACTTATCAAATAGTCGAATTGCCACGCATCAATGGCAAAACAAAATCTGTCCCTCGTATAAGAGGTCCGAGCAATCCGCAGATCCCCAGGAATGAAATGAAATGCTATCAAAAGCCGAGCTAGGGTTTTTTTTTTAGCAGTCCTACCTATCAGGCAATGACATCATCCTATACGAGATTTGAATTCCCGCAGACAGGCCATCAATGGCACGAACCCTTAAAGGATCCACTATTCGCCAATCATTCACCCGAGATGTTCTAGACCGAGCATCATTATATCCCTTTGAACCCGAGAAGGCACCTCTACGGTATCTTTGGGGGTGCTAGCCAATTAGCTACTTGATATCAAGGATACTTCCTTTTATATAGAGATCACACCTAGATTTAGGTATCTCTGATACTGCATCCTGCAGATCGCTACCTCGATTCTCACTCTTCTGCCACCTTGAGGCTGGTATCTGTGGCGTATTGATCAGCAGCCTATCAATACTGGGGCATGCCCCACAAAAATACATCTAACGTGCCTTCTCGTATCCTAAGGGATTATACGAGATATCTACATGGGAAGGACGCTACTCACTGCCGCTTTGCCGGACTAGCCGGATATGCTGTGGAATCTAGACCACTAGCTTGAACTTTACGTTCATGCCATTCCAGTATCTACATTTGTAATCCCGATCTGTTACTATTCATAGTACAGGTGGTCATTTTGTCTCGGTCGGTCAACTGCAATTGTCCGTTTGGGAGCCTTTATAGCAACTGCCACCATTCACTCGTAGTACCTCTATTCACAAATTTGCCAATCGCTTTTTCCCAACATGCGTCGCAGTCACCTGGCTTGCTTGTGGCTGCTGTCTCCATTCTGCGGTGCATCGATTCACGAGTCTATCGACCAACTACCTCGCGCTTATGTACAGCTGGACGCTGCTCCTCTGGACGAGCTCCTATCTCTGAGGATTTATCTTGCCGACCTGGACAAGCCTTATCTCAAAGTGGCCCAAGAGGTATCCGACCCGAACTCTAAGCAATATGGCCAGTATCTAGGCTCACATGAGCTACGATCCATCTTGCCTGACAAGAGTCTCGCTTCGAGAAAGGTGACGGGCTGGCTTCGAGATGAGGGTTTATCCAACTACACCACAGAATCCGAAAGGGTGGATGTCACAGCTACTATTGCAAACTGGAACCGAGTCCTAGACACAACCTTTCATCAATTTCGACACAGAACCACCAACCGTATCGTGGTTCGCACCACTAAGTACAGCATTCCAAGCACGCAACGGGATACCATCAGTTATATATTCCCCACAATCCACTTCTTTCGGCTTGCCCCGGACCCTGTACAGCTTCATAAGAGACAGCACGTACCTACTGGACCCAGCAACTGCTCAAACAGCATATGTCCGTCTCACCTGCGCACGAAATACAAGATCAACTACACGCCACCCGATGGCAAGTCTGGCAGCACAATTGCGATTGCGGGGTTTTTGAACAATTTCCCCAACATCACAGATGTCAAAGCCTTCTTAACCAAATATGACAAGAAGAGTCCAAAGTCTATTCCCACCATCAACACTGTTCCTATCAACAAGGGCACCCTCAAACCGCCAGCAGACGGGGGGTCACTCACAGTCGAGGCCGAACTGGACCTAGATTACTCGATGGCTTTTACTGGCCCGCTACCCGTCACCTTTTACTCTGTGGTGGCCACGCACCAAAGATCGGTCAACGCCCCAGTGCAACCATCTCACCCGACGACAATGAGCCATATGCGGAATTCTTCGACTATATACTCGGTTTGAAGAGCCCACCCAAAGTCATATCAATCTCGTATAATGACGACGAAAAGGACGTTCCCATCGCATATGCCCAGCATGTCTGCGATCTGTTTGCGAAAGCTGCTGCCCGCGGCATTTCTATCATTGGGTCTTCCGGAGATGGCGGGGCTTCCGGAACAGGTGGTGACACGACTTGCCTTGGAGTATCCGGCAAGAAGAGACTCTTTGTACCCACGTTTCCGTCGAGTTGCCCGTGGATGACATCCGTTGGTGCCACTAGAGACTATGGCGGTGCGGCCTCTTTTAGCTCCGGGGGCATGTCAAATATCTTCAAACGCGCCTCCTGGCAAGACAAGGCTGTCTCTGGCTATATAAAAGCGTTGAAAGGTAATCACAAGGGTTTCTACAATGTCAGTGGCCGTGCACAGCCGGATGTCAGTCTGCTAGGCGATGATTACCTGACACTTACCGGGGGCAGCCCCTCTACTCACGACGGCACAAGCGCATCTGCGCCCGTGTTTGCAGCCATGGTGGCACTTATCAACGATATACGTCTCAGAGAAAGGAAACCAGCCTTAGGATTCCTCAATCCTCTGTTGTATTCGGCAAAAGCTAGTCCAGCCTTCCGAGACGTCAAGGACGGTAGTAATACGGACGGATGCGCAGATGGTAACTTTATCGAACCAGGTTGGGAAGCTCTCGCAGGCTGGGACGCGGCCACGGGTTTAGGAGAGCCTGATTTCATGAAACTTACCACTATACTGAAAGCATAGCTTAAGATATTGCTATATGTATTATGATATTTCAAGAATAGCATGATTTTTAAAAGTAAAGATATTCTATGCATATTATCATATATGTTTGAGACATGCTTGCATGTAAGAACTATATAGGGTAGGCAGATAGCTATTATTAATAGGATATAAAGAATAACTGCTGCTTACAGTTATTGTTGCCTGTGTATTAAATCATATAACTAAATCACAAACTTGTCCTATACGGAGGTGCGTCTTAAAAGTCTTTGCCGGCGCTAAAATCACGCTAAGTGGGGCAAAAGAGCAGGTACTTGCAAATCTTGATTTTTACAGCTATTTATCCCTACCTTCCTTATACTTATTTCTACCTTCTAATTCTATAATTTTTTAAATATATATAGGAATTCTCTTAATCTATACCTAGATCTGCTTTTATAAAAGGTTATTTTACATAGCTTCTTACTTATAAATAGCTTCCTTTTTATTTCTTAAGGCACCTTTTTTTATTATTACCCTCTTTATTTATAGCTAGGTAGGCTTAATAGCATTTAAATCTAATAAATTTAAATACTAAAAAAGCCTTTAAACTCTCTTAGCATTATATAAAAGCTGCTATATATAGTATTTATAACTAGAAGCTTAATCTTCTTATATAAAGGTATTTAATCTTTCCTTTTTACATTTCTTTATAAAAAGAAGTAATCTTAGGATTAGGATCTTTATATAGTATTACTACTAGTTAATATTACCTTTTTTTCCCTCTCTTATTAGCTTACTATTAGCTTTATTTTAAAACTACTTAGGCTTCTTGCCTAGTAGGTTTGATGCGTGATAATCGCATC